>JALGBA010000811.1:277500-497354 GCA_023970755.1 Azemiops feae
ATGGCCTTTTTGACACTCTTAATCACATTTGAAGCGACTTTGAATGAATTGTTGAGCAAACTATTCAGATTGTTGCAAATAATCTGTTTATTTTTCCTAGAAAGGATTTCCTGTACTATTTTGTGGGTGGGATAAAGGATCATGCTGTCTGCCTGTTTTTAAAGCTTTAGGATAGGATCCAGTGTATTTTGTAACAAGTTTGATTTGACACCAAATTCCTTATGCATAATTGTTTATATCTTGATTTAATTTTTTTTTGTCAAAAAAAGGGCTAACATTTTAAAAAAACATTCAGTATGGGTGAGGTGTATTTACTGATTAATCCTGTTGACTATTAAATTCATAACAATATTAAAGAAGAAAAACCATCTGAAGTCCAGAAACTGCACATTTTTATTTAAGGGGTCTTTTGCCTTCACTGAAAGTGAACACAATATAAAATCTGCTAGAACTGATTAATGTTCTGCACACACTCGTTTTTCTTATAACAATTAGTATTTTACTTGATAGCACATTTTATGTATTATTGCTTGCAACGCCATAATTCATGGACTGATCATATACTTTCACTAAAAAAAGAAAAAGCCTTGAAGGAACTCTTCTTTCTTTCATTCTAAGGAGCTCATTATACAGGTCATACTAATGCATAATGTGCAGACACATATTATTGGAAGGAAAACTATTTCTGCAAGATATTTCTAAAAAGAGAGAAACTTCAAGGAGAAAAAAATTTCTAACCCTTGTTGTACTTGCAATATTCAGCTCTGAATTGCCCCCACCTATTTTTTGTACCTTCCCTCTATAATGTTCAAAAAACCCTCCTCTGTTTTCAGCCCATGATTTGGAAGAGAGCCAGATTTACCAAATCTTTTTGAATTACTAGGCCTATTTGGAATTTTGAGACTATGTGATGAGCATCTCATAAAATGGCTGTCACACTAGCCATGATAATTCCTAAAACATTAGTTTATTAGATCGATCTAATGAGATTGTTCTCCACTAACTTCTCCAATCTTCCAAAATGCTCTCTATCATTACAATTCATTTTTGTCCTTTTTCTGGGCAGATAAGTGCAGCTTCCTGATCTTAATGATGGTTCTAGGCAGTGCTTTTTTTGTAAAAAAAAAAAAAAAAGGTGCCGGAACTCACACACTTTATACAACCCACCTTGCCTACCCTACAAGGTTCCATCCAAAAAAGGTGCCAGAACTCCGTTCTGGGCGTTCTATGACAAAATAAAGCCCTGGTTCTAGGCATATGTGGAATCCAGAAATGGAATTCTGGAATTTTGCCTTGTAACATCCTAGTTTCCTTTTAAAAAATTTATTTAACAATTTTTTTAAAATAAATCAACTTGTATCTGATGCCAAGGAAGATGTTTAGGGTTCTGTGGATCATGAGTTAACATCCTAGGGAATACTCCTGGAGAAGTATCTGCCTTCCAACAAAACATGAATGTTTGCGAGCGTAATGGGGACCTATTAGCTCTGTCTCAGACTAAACTCCATGTCTTCGGCAAATTCCCCATATAGTTTCCATTATGTAATTGGAAAAATGCTATGAGTGCTCACTCATTTCTAGAATGAATGACATCAAATGAAATGCATCACATTTTATTAAACAAATGAATGGGGTAATAAAATAAATGGAATGAATTAACAGAAATAAATATTGCACTACTTTAGATATATTGTTGATAAATATTTTTAAAACTGAAAAAAAATGATTGCATTGCACTGCAATATTTAGCAAATATATACAAATCGATACATTTTTAAAACTTCTATCAGTATAGATCTAGTAGAAATAAGGGATGTATGAGAACAGTTTAATATGTCAAATTGGTATGGTTTCGGTGAAATATCTGAAATTGAGATCTAATTTATTTATTTAGCAAACTGATAGATTAAAGCAACATGCTCTGGAGTAAAATGCATTGTTTGTCATGGCTATGAGACGAAAATGATCCAACCTAGAGTATAAAACAGTGTAAAGGATTAGAACCACTCATCCTCTTTAATTATTTCTGAAATGGACATTCTTTTCCAAGTTGCCTGAAACTTTGTTTAGAGGAGGAAAATACTGCTATTTAAATCAAAGTCATCAGAGCTGCATGGATCAGAAGATGTGCTATAAGCATTGTAAAAATGAAAAATGTGGAAATAAAAAAGACAGAATTACAGAATAATTAAACCAGCTAGGTAATAGTGAAAGGAAACTAAAGTTAATGGGGCCACCAGAAATTAGTAAGAAATAATTAAACAAAACTGTCATCCTCCAGAAATGCACCACACTTGCAAGGAATCAGTGCAGAGAGCCGATGAGTAGAAATAAACAGAAGACATAGCCCTACTTCTTTCTTTTTGTTTCAATGCATAGCTTGACTTCAATGTAGTTACATTCATGTAATAATCTTGGCAACAACCTTATGTACTTATTTATTTAATGTATTTGTAGCTTATCCATTCCTGGGAATGTCAGGCAAGGGTATCAAACATTTAAAGCAAACAATAATAATTTTTAAAAATCCTAGGTTACAAGATTAAAGTAGCACCAAAAAAATTGCTCTTAAAAGAGAGTAATTTGTGTAATTTCGCAACTTTGAATCCTCACAGTGAATAAAATGGGTAAATATATTTGATTTAATGGCAATGTCTGCTCTCCAGGATTTTATTTTATTTGATCAATATGAAAAGGATAATATTACAGGAATATTATTTTTTATTAAACTGCATTTGGCAGAATAGTAAACATTAAATATCTGGGGACTGAAAAATAATAAATCAGAAAGCATAGTTATGTATAGGAACAAAAAAAAACCTAATCAGTAGTCAAAGCATAAAAAGAGTATCATGTAGTTTAAATGTTTATATTTTATTCTAAAATAGAGACAGTTTGTAGTTTAAGAACATTTTTGCATACAAAAGTATGTGAAGGTCTGGATAGTCAATAATTTCAGCTGAAAATTCCAGGAAATGTAGAATATGAAAATTGAATTAGGAAGAGTTCAGAGAACCAAATGTTATTGAATTTCTTACAAAATAACATTTAGACAATAACTTAATAGACTGCTCTGTGTGCTCTGTGTATTGCTAAACAAATCTTTTGGATATGCAGAATATATTTTCCTGTATTGAAAATACTCTGAATGGTATATTTTGTCTTTTCCCAACTACTGTCCAGGTAAGTGGAATTGGTTGCATTTATTTTAAATATATGTTTATAATTAGATTTGCAATTTCACAATTAAAATACACTTCAATAGCAGCTTTCTGTTGTTTTAAAATGATCTACTTTGTATCCTAGTAGAAAATTGGTTTCCATACAATTGCATTATGGTTCTGCTCTGAAAACCTGATAATGCCATAGATATCCACTGCTGAGCTGTAGAAACAACCAAAGTATGCAGTGAAGGGTGTCTAGGCTATCATTCTTATTACATATAATAGCATGTATGTACATAATCTACCATCTACAATCTGATGTCACACAATTCTATGAAATATTGTCTCTGAATCAGAAAAGTGGAATTATACTGTATGTCAGCTTGTTTGTGTTATAACAAGAGAGGAAGATGAGACAGGAAGAGCATTAGAAAATCTACCAAATCATTGAAATATGATTATGTCCTATCAAGTCATTTTTATTTCCAAGCAGCCACATAGATAGATGATTCTCCATGATGAACTATTCCTAACCTGTTGCACAAATCTTTCAAGAAAAGTTTGGGGTTTTTTGGAGATGTAGAAGAAAACAAATCTATTTTGACAGCCAGACTGAAATCATATATTATTCCTACCTTGATCTCCACAAATTAGCTACTAGGTACAACAGCTTAGATGCAACTTAAGAAATGAAAAGGTTGTAGGGTATCTTCACATAAAGGCTTCACCAGCTTGAAATCAGCTCTGTATCTGCCAGACTACCTATCAAATTGTTTAGAGCACTGGATGAAAACTGATGTGTATATGCACTTGTGTTTTGCTTTAGGAATAGCAATAGCACTTAGACTTATATACCACTTCATAATATTTACAGTTGTCTCTAAGTGGTTTACAGAGTCAACATATTGCCCCCAATAATCTGGGTCTGCATTTTACTGACCATGGAAGGCTGAGTCAACCTTGAGCTGGACACAATCAAACTTCAGGCTGTGGGCAGAGTTTGCCTGCAATATTGCATTCCAACCAGGGCTCTTCTCTGCTTTAGTTATAGTGTGGCTCATTAGTGCTTGTAAGTGGTCTGTTCCCCAAATGATGCAACCTTTTGCATGACTTTGCCTTCCAAGGGTTCACTTTTAGAACTTCAACTTCTTATCTTGGTGTCTGAACTTCTCTCCCATAAGCATTCTTAATCACAACTACTGGCAAAAGCATTGGGTTGCAAAATAAGGTGATATGCAGTTATTTCCTCATCACAGCCTACAAAGTATTTGAAATACAGGAAAATAATGATAGCTTTATAATGCTGGATAATGTCACAGCATATTATTGCTCATTTTTTCAGTTAAGAGACAGATATGAATGATATGAATTGGAAATCTAAATAGAAGGTCTTTGCAAGGCATTTCATTCCTCTTGGACCATGTTCTTCTAGGATGAATAGCAGCTGGAAGCAAAGCATAGATTAAACTCCCTATTCCTTAGCTGAAGGAATAGCTGTGTGGATCCTATTCTCTGCTTGTTCTCATTGTGCTACGATTGCCTTATACACTTAAAAAAATCAGGAAAGAAAATGATGTGGATGCATCCTATCTCATATAGACAATAAAAAATTATTTGGAATAATATTTTTTGGAATGTTATTTGGAATAATTATTCAATGTTTTTAAGAAGAGACTGGACAGTCACTTGTCTGAAATGATATAGGGACTCCTCCTTGAGCAGGAGACTGGATTAGAAGACCTCCAAGTTCCCTTTCAGCTCTATTTTGATTGATTGATAGTATTTGGTGTTTTATTGGCAACCATATGGAAGTGTTTACTATTGCTTTCTGGATTTTTTTTTCTTTAGCCCAGCATTTCAGGATTTGATGATGGTTTTTCTTCTAACTGCTAATCAGGTCTGAGATGCTTAAATGTTTGATATCATCAGACTGAATAAGACCATTCTAAAACAATTCCCTTGTCTAAGGAGTGGCAGCAATGTATTTGTCACAACTACTGCAGACCTTTTTTAGACTGCTCTTCCATTGTTGCATGGGAAAAGAAAGTCCATCACAATACTAACTGAAAACATTAATGGTCTATGAGAAGCTATAGACCAGGAAAAAGCAGCATAATGCCTTGGAGGCCTATCTATCCATGGACGATTGATTGATTGATTGATTTGGTATTTTTTTTTAGTGGCACAGTCCTATGTCTCTGTTAACAAAAATAGGAATATATAATGCACTGAAACCTAACAGTATAAAAATAGAACTCTAGACATAAAAGACCTGATGAAAAGATATGTCTAAGTCCTTTCCTAAACTGGAACAACAAGGGACTCTCTTCATATTATATGCCATAATATAGGCTCCATCACTGAAAAAACAGAATTGTTACACATATTAATGTTTGGGGTTTGTACTGCTGTCCAAAGAACACACAGCACTTCTGAAATTATAGGTCTAAACAGTACATCATTTTGTGTACTATAAAAAGGATTTTCAATGCAGCATGGAAATCATCTAAAAACAATTGGATCGTTACAGGAAATATAACATTTTTATCTCTTCTTATTTAGCTGAAATGTTCTGGCTCTTCAAGGGTTGACCCATGAAAAATGCCTTGCAATAGTCTAGACTTGGAATTCCTAGTGCAAATGCCAACAATACTAGGTCTTTCTCTTCCTCTTAGATTACAACATAGATAGATATATTATCTATGTATCTTACATCTAGATATAAGAGATAGATATAATTAGAGGTGGCAATAATAAAATCTTATCCCAGTACAAAAATATCCTGTGGATTCACAACAGCAATACCAAACCAAGAACTGTTCTGTTCTCTGTCAAGATTTATAAGTGGAACAGGTCAGATATAGGCCTTTATGGCAACCATAAAGCTCACCACAGCGCAGAAATGCAAGCGGCTCAAGAAAAACAAATCAGCTTACCTCAGAAGTTGAGGATTTGGCAAACAAATTAGAGAAGAGTATAATCTTATCTATCAAAAGGTCAGTCAGGGAATGAGAAACACTACACATTCAGGAAATCAGACCTGAAGTTAGAAAATTGTTTGACAACAGAAATCTGATTTGCAAGAACTTTTTTTTAAATAGAACCAACTCAGGCAGGTTTATTTTCCTGACTCATATCATACCTCTCTTTTTTTTTTTTTTGCAGAGCTTCATTAAACATCTCTATTCTACTCACTTAATCTTTCTGCACATTTAAGAGTTAGACATATTTTTGTATTCAGGTTCTAAGTCAAGTGATTTGAGTGGCTGATTACCTGATTGCTATAAAACTTCATCATCCAACAGATCCTGCTCTTTCTTACCTCATATGCAGGTACCTAAGAATCTGCTGCCTCCAGAGTTGCAAGGCCAAATCTTGCTCATCCAATTTAGAGTCTGATCAAATACCGATAATATCCTCTACAAGAGAAGTGTGTCTCTCAGTGAGGATATATTTATTCCTTTGAATCAGCAATAACTAATTTCTCCAATTGAAGTCTTCTGTTCTTCCACATCTAATCCTTTATTTCTCTTCATACTTGGTAGGCTCCCTACTTTCCCTTTTTGGATTCTTTTCACTGAAAAATGGCAAACTGATACCTTAGAAAGCAAAATATGAGCCTTTATTTCCAGAAATTCCTCTAAATTAGCAACACCCATTGGAGGTATGAACTGCACCACTCTTATGGCTTTCTGGAAAAACATTAAAACTTGGTTTTGCTTGGGGCCCCGAGGGGCTGCTCACCTCTGGAGGTGGTTGATCAGGTAAGGAGACTTCATCTCTGTACCCTCCATCTCTTGGTTTCTGTTTTATTACATAGTTTTATTTTTATTTTTAAATTTGCATAGTTTTAGCTCTTTCTATTTATGATTTTATGATCTGTAAGCTGCTCAGAATTCCCTTATGGGGAGATGGGTGGCTTATAAATTTAATAAATAAATATAACATAAATACAATGAAATAATTTAAAACTACTGAAAATGATTTAGATAACTTGAAAATAAGGCTTTGTAAGGTTCTGTAAGGTTCTTTTAAAAGACTATAAGTATGGCGGTTTCTCCAAAATTTAGAGGACCATGACTAAGTAGGCCTGGTCCCATGTTACCACAAAACAAACTGATGACCCCTAAAGATGAATCTCTCCTGATTATCCTCTTGGATAACTCAGTCTTACGTATTTGGAGCTAAAAGTAACTGAAAGTAATCAAATCTACATCAAAGAGTAGGTAGCATGGAGACATGTTGAAATAAAATTGATACCTCATATGTTCAGACAATTTTTTAAAAACATGTCTCCATGCTACCTACTCTTTGACGTACCCAGAATCTGCATGCTGATTTGATGCAATCAATGAATGGAGAGCTCCCTTGGTGCGAGTTTAATTTTTACTAATATTCATTGCTTACATTTCTTTCAGTTGTTATACAAATTATTTCTGCTCAAGCCTTATCTCAACTCTAGCATCAGAACCTATTTTTCCTCTTTGTCCCCTTCTTGAACTATTGTGATCCATTTGCCTCAAAGACACAATCTGAAGGTTGGTTCCTTATAAATTATAAGTTATAAATTATAACAGACAAATCTGGAACCAAGAGTTCATAGGAAATTGCTACCTAAACTTTTGATCAAATTACAATTAGTAGCTGCTTTTGTATCTATTTTGGTTTCAGGTCTTTTTATGGGTCTAAAAATGGCAATATTCCAGTACAAATTACACGCACTTTACATTTGTCTTGAGGAATCCAAAGTGTGCAGAACAGGAAATATACTTACAAAATATGCATACATCTCCTAAGGCAGTGGTGTGCAACTAGGAGCCACACGTAAAGTAGTTACATACCCTTACAACTCAGTGTCCAAACAAGAATCAAAATGTTGGGCCCATTCATTCTAGATATCTTGGAGATCATATGGGCATCTGGGGCTATGCTATTATATCTTTAGATAGCAACATATGCTGGTTTGAAAGCTGAAGAAGATATCAAAACCCACAGTCCAAAACTGATTGTGATCAGGACCTCAAAACAATATGCTTTGGAGAAGTTGAAGTTTTAAAGAATTAAATGAGTGTGTGAGAGGACAGGCTGCCAGCAAAATGGTCAGCAACTAGGCTTCTGGTATCCTATCCCTTTGAGACCTCTCCCTAGCCAGCCCAGCCATGTCTGGTTATAAAAACTGAGCAGAGAGAAAATTGGATGTGGCCATGTGGAAATGAGAGAGAAGGTGGTTTGTGCTCATCTAAGAAACTAAAACAGCCTGAAGCAGTTACTGTTTTCCACAAAGTGAAGAGGTGGAGGAACAGAAGTTGTAGTAGAACAGGGGGAAGAGTAGTATAGTAAACAGTGAGTGCTAGCCTTTGAGTGCTTGGGTGTGATTTATTTAAAGGCCTGTGTGGTTGTGTTGGCTCTCTTTTTAAAAGAACCTGTGACAAAATGGTGGCAGAGGTGGGATGTCCAAAAAGTGGAATATCCAAAAGGGAACATATCCGCCACAAGGGGGCAACCACATAAGTTGGAGATGGCTTAAAGTTTAATGTATACTAAATGAAAAGAAAGCAAACTTGGTTAAAAGGAGGGGCAGTAAAAGGAAGGGAGTTTGGCCTTTGCAGAGTACAGAATTTGCAGAAACTAGTCAAAATCCTGGCTGAAGAAACCAGACTCTGTACCAGAGCTTACACCAAGCAAGCCAACATGGAAAAAGTACAGAATAACAGAGTTGGAAGGGACTTTGGAGGTCTTCTAGTCCAACCCCCTCTTCAAGCAGGAGACCCTATACAATTTTACACAAATGGCTGTCCAGTCTCTTCTTAAAAGCCTCCAATGGTTGAGCACCCACAACTTCTGATGACAAGCTTTTCCACTGGTTAATTGTCCTCACTGTTAGGAAATTTCTCCTTAGTTCTAGATTGCTTCTCTCCTTGATTAGTTTCCATCCATTGCTTCTTATCTTGCCTCCTGCTGCTTTGGAAAATAGGTTGACCCTCTCTTCTTTGTGGCATCCCCTCAAATATTGAAACAGTACTATCATATCTCCCCAGTCCTTTTCAATAGACTAGACATACCCAATTCCTGCAACTACTCTTCATATGTTTTAGCCTCCAGCCCTCTAATCATCTTTGTTGCTCTTCTCTGTACTCTTTCCAGAGTCTAAACATATGTTTTATATTGTGGCAACAAAAACTAGGTGCAATATTCCAAGTGTGGTCTTACCAAGGCATTATAAAGTGGTACTAACACTTCATGTGATCTTGATTCTATTCCTGTTAATGCAGCCTAGGAGTGTACTGGCTTTTTTGGCTGCTGCAGCACACTGCCTACCTCTTTTTTTAATTGGTTGTCTTAGGATTTATGCTTGGGATTAGATTCTAAGGATCCTAAAGATTGGTTCCCTTCCTTCTCACTTTTAGTTTAAAGTTATTCAGATAAGTTGAGCCAGTTGTGTTCCAAATACATTCTTCCCGGTCCTTGTGAGGTTTTACCAGAATTACAGAGTTGGAAGGGATCTTGGAGGTCTTCTAGTCCAACCCTCTGCTCAAGCAGGAGATCCTATATCAGTCCAGACAAGTGGCTGTCCACTTTTTTCCCCTTGTTTCTATTGCAGAGAAAATCATGCATATTGATAATATTGTTACAAGTGGACAAAATCACTCAACAAAAGGACCATCTTCTTGCCAGAAGCCCTTCAAGGGAAGTAGAAGGGACAGCTTCTCCCTTAGAAGATGCTACAATCTTGGTAGAAAGAGATGTCCACCCTAAACCTGTAGTAAAATCAAACCAAAATATAGACCAGCCAGAAGTGGTTCTGAACCCAGATACTTGCACCAATATCATCACAGAAATAATAAGGCAGCAGCAAGAAGAAAGACTGATTAATTAAAGAGGAAGATGGGCTGAAAGAGAAAGAGAGAAGCAAGGAGGGGACAGTTCATGGGGCTGATAGACCTTTAATGGGATATAATCACCAGAAGGGGTGGATTCAGCTCCAAATTTTCAAAATATGTAGAGATTGGAAATGGTCCCAAAGACATTAAAATTCCCATGTTTCCAAAGGAAGAAGACATAGAAGCCTATTTTACAATGCTTGAAAATGTGGTTATCTTTCGGAAGTGGTCTGAGAGTGAATAGGTAGCCAGATTAGGTCCATGTTTAGCAAGGAAGGCTTTGAGAGCTTATCATAGTCTTCCAGCAAAAAGAGTTAAAGAAATGATCTTATACAGGAGTGATGCCACTCCGTACACCAATAGGCTTGTATTTGGGTGCTATTCCTTCACCACCATGAAGGGATTCAAGAATTATGGGTAAGGTTGGATGACCTAGCAAGAAAATAGTTAAGGTCAGATGAAAGAAGCAAGCAAAAATTGATACAGGAAGTAATTGTAGAACAGTTTCTACAGTTACTCCCTATCAAATTGAGGGTTTTGCAGGACAACTCAGAGTCAGATCAAAGCATGGTTGAATTACCTGAGCACTATATATGGCAGCACAAAAATCAGAGGACATTAGAAAGGAAGATGCAGAAGGAGAGCAGAATAAGAACGTTTCCTCAGAAAATAAGAAATGAGCTGGAAAATAGAAAGATAAAAAGAGTAAAGAAGCGTTTAACTCCTACCCAAACCAAAGGAAGATAATGGTAGGTTAGAGAGACCCCTAGTTGTTACACCTCTGGGAAAAGTGGCCATTTGTTCAAGGACTGTAAAAGCCACTGACATTCTTACTTATGGGCACAGAGATCAATTATTATTTTTACTGACTTGAATAGGATAAAAGTGAGTGGAGAAAAGGAGTGAATGGAGCATAACAATCATATAAACTACCTTTAATATGAATTGCATGTAAAGAAAATGGAATACTGTCCATTTTTCATCCTGGTCTTACTCATAACATTTTGGATTGTGTCCCACATCATTCCATTAAAAAGTGGTCCTTGAGCTAGAAAAAGTGGTGCTCTTCCCCCTGTCTCAGTTTAAGAATGAAAAGGAAAATATATTTTTATGTTTTCTGGGAATTAGACACTCCGTTTTGTGATTCTCTTTTGTTTCTGAACATTCAGCCTCTTCTATTCTGGGCTGCTACTTGAATCAAATTCATGGGGTTGTTAGAATGATACTATTCTGCTGATAAAGTATTGCAGAATGCTGTGGCAACAATCTAGGACTCAGCAGGGAAGCTGTAAAGACAGCTATTTTTGTAATGTTTAAAATTACACTAAATTAATAAAAAAAAAACTCCTGCTGAGCTTCCAGATTTAAAATAGCATATTGTTGTTGTATAATTGATCAGCGAATCAGGACTTGGTTAATTCACTACATACTATAATGGGGAAAGATCATAACATTTCTAAAGTTTAGAAATTTTATCAGTTGCAATAGAGTATAATGAGTGTTGGTAAATTAATCATAGGAATGAAAAGAATTTTATCTTAGGAAAGTTACAAGCCTTTAAATTATATTTTTGTTTAATTTTACCAAGACAGAGAATGTATTCAATATTTAACTTTATAATTATAACACAACACTTTTTTTCCAAAATGGTTACTGCTGCCCTCTTTATGAATAGTTCTTTGTACTGATCAATGAAGAAAACTATTAATTTAATCTGCTTTCCCAAATGAATGTCATAGTTAAATTCTGTTCACTATTTGTGTGCCAATTCTATCTTGTAGCATTTTCTACATATCTTTTTCGTTAAAGATACCTACTACCCTTTAAAAAAAAAAAAAAAAAAGTTCATAAGCAATTTTATAATTTCATTGTTTTAGACAATATATCTCTTTATCTATGATATTCAGTACTAATGGGAGGAAGTTGTCATATTGCCTGCAATTTATCAGAATTTCTATCGAATCCACGTGGAAGGTACCAAACTTCAAAAGTCTAGTATGATTCACTAGGACTTACTAGATCTGATTCAGCAGAGCCAAAGTGGAAATCAATTTTGCTGCTGCAATAAAATGCTCACTGACAGACATGCAGTTTCTTAAAGCAGGAAAATAAACCTCCTTTTTCCATACAGGGCCATGTGAGGGGGAAAAGGAAAAATGAAGGATGAGGTCAGAACCCTTCCTTTTCCTTCTTGCCGCTATCACTTTTTCTCCCTATTTTAGGTATCTTTCTCCATGCACAGGGAAGGATCTGGCAGGGAAAGATCAGTCTTCTCTTCGCATACTGAGTCAACCACGTGCAAAGAATGTTGACTATCAAATCAATGACACATCACAATTCTTTCTCTTTATGGTGCTCACAGGAAGTTAGAAAGTGAAGGAAAATATAGTCTGAAACAAAAAGACATTTTTCAATATTTACCAGTCATTCTTGGATTTTGAAATAGAGCTATAAATAAAATAATGCAACTCTTATTTCAATTAATCATTCAATTCAATTCAATCAAAAGGGACCTTGGGGGGGTCTTCTAGTCTAATCCCCTGCTCAAGCAGGAGACCCTATATACCATTTCAGATAGGCGGCTGTCCAATCTTTTCTTAAAAACCTCCAGTAATGAAGCACCCACAACTTCTGACAGCAAGCTGTTCCACTGGTTAATTATCCTCACTGTTAGGAAGTTTCTCCTTAATTCCAGATTGCTTCTCTCCTTGATTAGTTTCCATCCATTGTTTCTTGTCCTGCCTTCTGGTGCTTTGGAAAATAAATTACCCCCCTCCTCTTTGTGGCAGCCTCTCAGATACTGGAATACTGCTATCATGTCACCCCTAGTCCTTCTTTTTTCTAGACAGGCCATACCCAATTCTTGCAACGATTCTTCATATGTTTATGTCTCCAGACCCTTAAACATCATAATTGCTCTTCTTTGCACTTTTTACTGAATCTCAACATCTTTTTTGTAATGCAGTGATCAAAACTGGGATGCAGTATTCCAGGTGTACGTAGTCTTACTAAGGCTTTATAAAGAGATACTAATACATGTGATTTTGATTCTATGCCTCTGTTTATACAAACAAGGATTGTATTAGCTTTTTGGCTGCTTCCACACACTGTTGGCTCATGTTTAAGTGATCATCCACTTCTATTCCTTCATCTAAGTCATTTATGATGATATTGAAGAGTACTAGGCTTAAGACGGAACCTTGTGGTACCCCACTGCTTCCTTCCTTCCATGTAGATGTAGTACCATTAAGGATTACTCATTGAGTATCATTTGTCAGCAAGTTACAAATCCATCTGGTGGTGATGCTGTCTATCCCACATTTTTCTAGTTTATCAAGAAGTAGGTTGTTGTCTACTTTGTCAAATGCCTTGCTGAAGTCAAAATATACTATGACCACAGCATTTTGCTGGCCTACTAATTTAGTCACTCTGTCAAAGAATGAAATAAGATTGGTTTGGCATGATCTGTTTTTAACTTTATTTGTTTCTAGATTTCTAGAAGGAATATAAGTCCTTCCATTCCCACCATCTGGTCAGAGCTGAAGAAGCTTTTTGGATAAGAAGCAAAATGTCTTCAAAGAAAAACCAGAAAGTCCAGTTGCCTCCTGAAAAAGCACCTTTGGGACAATCCTCTGGTAGTTCCCTGGTGCTCCAGGATTTTTAAAGATATGGTGCAATGGTTCTGAAATAACGTCTGACAGCTCCTTCAGAACTCTAGGATGTAATCCATCAGGTCCCGGTGATTTATATTCATCAAGATCAGACAGGTGTTCTCTTACAATTTTCTTGCTTATTTTAATTTTTATTTCTAATTTGTTTTTTACAGTTATGTTTTTGGTAGATTGGGTTATAGTTTATTTTTGTGTGAAAATTAATGCAAAGAATGAGTTAAACAGCTTTGCTTTCTCTCTACTGCCTTTTACTTTCATGCCATCTTCTCTCTTTAATGAACTGACTGTTTCCTTAACTTTTTTTCATATTATTAATATGTTGAAAGAAACTGTTGTTATTATCTTTGACTTTTGTTGCAAGTCTTTTTTCATGCTGAGCCTTTGCTTTCCTGACTTCATATTTGCAGATTTGGGCTATCTGCTGATATTCTGCCTTAGTTATGTGTTCCTCTTTCCATTTTTTGTACTTATTCTTTTTGTCTTTCAATTTATCAGAAAAATCTTTGATTTCAATCTCATACAGGTATTTTTGAATTATACCATTTGTTTAGCAACTCTTCAAAGTTACAACAGCACTGAAAAAAAGTGACATACTTATGACCATCATAGCATCCTGGCAGTATCTTCAGTCATATGATCAAAATTTGGATGCTTAGCAACAAGTATATACTTATGATGGTTGCAGCATCCCAAGGTCATGTGATCACATTTGCAACTTTCCTAGCCAGCTTTCAATAACCTAAGTCAATGGGAGAAGCCAGATACACTTAGCAATTGTGTGATTCCCTTAACCGCTGCAACTATTTGCTTAACAATCATGCCAAAAAGTGGTAAAATCAGGTGCAACTAACTTAACAACCACTTTGCTTAGCAATGGTTCCAATTATGGCTGTAAGTCAAGGACTACCTGTGTATGTTATGGCTGGTACTCAATAAAACACCATCAGAAAGTAGCCTTTGGGTAGGAAACAGTTGGGATACATATATATTTAGACACCATCTATACAAATCCTGGGGAGGGGGTGTCTGTTTTTATATAAATGACAGATGGTGTAATAATGTCAAGGTAGTTTCAAGTCTGTGCTCCCCTAATGTGGAGCTTTTGACCATCAAATGCAGACCCTTCTATCTGCCTAGAGAATTTTCTGTTATCATTATCATAGCTGTGTATATCCCCCCTGATGCAAACAGAGAAGAGGCTCTGAATGTTCTCTATCATACCATCAGTGACTTACAAACTATTCACTCAGAGGGTGCATTTATTGTAGTGGGGGACTTTAATCAAGTTGATTTGAAAGCTACTCTGCCACATTTCCATCAATATGTGGATTTTGCAACCAGAGGGGTCAATACACTGGATCTTGCTTATTCCAAAATCAAGAATGCAATCAAAGCTATCCTCTGCCCTCATTTGGGGACCTCTGACCATCTCTCAGTGCTGCTCATTCCAGCGTATAAACCTGTATTAGTCAGAAACCTACAGTAAAGCAGGTGAGGGTTTGGACAGAGGGAGCTATGGAAGCATTACAAGACTGCTTTGAGTGCACGAATTGGGGCGTGTTTAAAGAAGCAGCAACTGATAACCAACATGTAAATGTTGAGGAGTATGCCACCATGGTGTCTGCATATATCCAAAAGTGCATAGAGGATGTCTGTGTCCTTAAAAGCATTGTTATGAGGGCAAATGAAAAACTGTGGCTGACTTATGAGGTCCGCAAGATGCTGAAAGCACGGAATGTGGCTTTTAAATCCGGCGACATGCTGGCACTTAGAACAGCCAGAGCTAATTTGAAAAGTACCATAAAAGGTGCAAAGCAAGCCCATTGCCAGAAAACTCAGAACTTTTTTCAGGACCCAGCAAACACCAGGTGGATGTGGCAAGGAATCCGGGCCATTATGGATTATAAGGTGGCTCCATCAAGATGCAAGGATGACACAGACTTCCTAAACAAACTGAACACATTTTTTGGAAGATTTGAGGCACCAAATAGCACTCCTGCTAGGAAAGCTATGCCTCATCTTGACGAGCAAGTGCTTAGCTTTGATGTCACCTCTGTCCAGAAAACACTGCGGAAAGTTAAAATTTGGAAAACAGCAGGCCCAGATAATATCCCTGGGTGTGTTCTTAGGAATGCGCAGATGAGCTGGCTTGTGTTCTCACAGATATTTTCAATCTCTCATAGCAGCAGACATTGGTCCCATCATGTTTTAAGATGGCCATCATTTTGCCAGTGCCAAAAAAGTCCACAATTACAGGCCTCAATGATTACCGTCGGATTGCACTGACATCCATCATTATGAAATGCTTTTAGAAGCTGATAAAGGACATTATTGCATCTAGCCTCCTGCCAGCATTTGACCCGCTTCAGTTTGCTTACCGACCAAAATCGCTCTATGGAGGAAGCTATTTGTTCTGTTCTCTATCTGAGCTTGAAGCACTCATGTGCGACTTCAGTTCGGCATTTAACAGAATAATTCCCAGCATCTAGTAGACAAACTGGGCCTTTTAGGCTTAAACACTCCTTTGTTTTACGGTCTTCACTGACCACAAGCCACTTCTGGGGTTGTTCACAATGAACAAGCAGACACCCCAAATCATCTCTCCTAGAATGTTGAGATGGTCAATATTCCTTTCTACTTACAAATATTGTCTGGTTCACAAACCGGGCAAAGAAATGGGCCACGCAGACGGCCTTAGTAGATTGCCTTTAAAACAAATAGAGCCTGATCCTGCACCGGCCAACCACATCCTGTCTATCCAGGATTTACCTGAGTCTCCCCTCCATGCAGGGGATGTAGCTGCAGAAACAGCTACTGACAACACGCTAACACGCGTGTTGAACTGGGTGTTCACAGGATGGCCTGACACGTGTCTGGCACTGACTTCCAGAAAAGGAAGCATGAGTTATCCACCTTTAAGGGTTGTATACTGTGGGGAAGTAGGGTAGTAATCCTGACCTCACTGAGGACTAGAGTCCTTGTTTCTCTGCATGAGGGACATCCAGGAATAGTCTGGATGAAGGCGATTGCGCGCAGCTACCTTTGGTGGCGTGAGATCAATAAAGAGATCGAAGCCCAGGTCCAAGGGTGCCACATTTGCCAGCAGTCCAGGCCAGAAATGCCCCAGGCTCCCGTCCATAGATGGGAAACCACACATGCTCCTTGGTCGAGGATCCATATTGACTACGCTGGCCCCTTTCAGGGGCAGCTCTTCCTCATTGTTGTGAACAGTCACTCTAAGTGGCTGGAAGTCGTTCCAGTGTCCACTACGATGGCCGCCATCACCATTAGGGTACTTCGTGGCATTTTTGCCACACATGGCCTCCCAGACGTACTTGTCTCCGACAACAGAGCTCAATTTACTTCGTCGGAGTTCCAGTCCTTTTTAAGGGCAAATTTGATCAGGCATGCTACGTCGGCACCGTTTCACCCGGCCTCAAACAATCAAGTGGAACGGATGGTTTGCACCACCAAAGAAGCCTTGAAAAGAATGATCAAGGGAAGCTGGCACCATAAGTTGGTGGACTTCCTCCTCTGCCACCACACAACTCCGTGCACGTTCACGGGCAAGAGCCCAGCTGAGTTCCGCTGGGGTCGCCGTCTTATCACCAAGTTAGATAGATTACACCCAGACCAGGTTGCTTCACAGATGTCACAGCCATGGGCACCGAGGCAATTGAAAGTGTGTGATCTGGTTTGGACTAGCAATTATGGTCCAGGTCAACTGTGGGTGGTAGCTGTGGTTTGCAAGGTTACTGGGCCACTGTCATACGAAGTGGTGTTGGAGGATGGTTGCGTGTTAAGAAGGCACATTGACCAGCTTCGTTGGAGGTTACCTAGCCACTTTTCCACTCCTTGCTCTGCTCTCGGGAGGGAGGAAGCCCACGATCCTGATCGTGAAGCTCAGCCGCTCAGTGACACCGGGACACCAAAATCACCAAACAGGGGGTTTGACAACGAGGTGGCTCCTGACTCAGGCACCATGTCCATGGGACATTGCACTAAATTGGCTGTCTGCCAAGTTTTTGACTGACTCCCCTGCGATGAGGACATCATCGAAATATGGGCAGACCCCTGGAATATTATGGAGCGTGCGCTCCATCATGCTCTGAAATATGCCAGGGGCTACATTCACCCCAAACTGCAGTCTTCGGACCTTGAAGGCTCCCCGGTGAGTTACAATTGTTTGGGCCTCTGCCGTGGTGTCATCCACCTGCTGCTGCTGATAGGCCTGAGCCAAATCTAGTTTGGCGAAAATATGCCCTCCCTGTAGAGACGCCAGAATATGGCTGACTACAGGCACCGAGTAGGAATGCTGCTGGAGAGCTTTATTTAATGTGCATTTGTAATCAGCATAGATTCTGAGTTATCCATTAGCCTTAAGTGGCGTGACAATGGGGGTTTCCCATGGACTGCTGTCCAAAATGCCCTGCTGAAGCAATTTATCCAGCTCTGCATTTATCCTTTGCTTGAGAGCAAACGGCACCCGATGAGGCTTAATCCTGATTGGTGCTATTGAGGGATCTAGCCTTAAAACAATAGGAGGCCCTTTGTATGCCCCTAATTCTGGGCTGAAAACATCAGCAAACTCCTTACAAACCTCTGCAAGGCTTGCCGTTTGCAAACTGTTTAACCCAGTCACCTTAATGCCTAGTGCATCAAACCAATCGAGTCCAATCAGACTCATGCGGTTGCCCTCAACCACTACAATGTCCAATGGGCCCTCTAAATCCCTGAATTTCACACTGAGTGGGGCCTCCCCCTTGACGCTGACTTGGGAATTCTGGAAATCGGTGAAGAGGAGATTCGATGGCCTGAGCTTAACTCGATGGCCACTTCTACAGCAAATCTGTCCCAGGGTTTTTTGAGAAATTATGGACAGAGCGGAGCCCGTGTCTAGCTCCATGTCTAAAGGAACCCCTTGCAGTGTGACTTTAATATGCAGCTTTTTCTTCAATGGCTGGTGGGCACCTGTTCTAAACACGCTTCTTCTTGTCGTGCAAAAACCCACCCGGTTCTGACTGAGGACCCCGGTACCTTTCCGAGGCAACTCTTCCAATGGACGGTCATTTGTGCGACCCAAACAAACAGTGGCGATGTGGCCTTGCCTGCCACATGCTCAGCAAGTTGCGGAGCAAAACCGGCAGTCGGCCCACTTGTAGCGTCCTCCGCACCCGATGCATCAAGGGAAGGAAACTGCCTTCTCCGGAAGCCTATGGGGCTTCTGCTGTAACCAATCGACCTCGCTGTCTGACCCAGAGTCTTCAACTCTCTCGCGTCCTACTGGTGGACGGTTCCGGGGCTTGGAGGGTTCTTCGATAGCCGCAAGGCCTTAACAGCTCTGCCCGCTGCTTCTTTGGCCATTATCTCCCTCAAAACATCTTGGAAGGAAACAATTTCTCTGGCGAATATCTTCTGCTGAAGTTCGCGGTTTCTCAGACCACAAATGAGCTGGTCTCGTAGCCGCTTTTCCAGGTCCTTAAACTCGCACGGCCTTGCAGCCTGTCATAGAGCAGCGATGAAGTCAGCAGCGGACTCCCCAGGACGCTGGTCCCGCTGTTCGAAAGCATGTCACCAAGCTATGACCGACAGCTTTGGCTCAAAATGTTGTTTGAGCATTCTTTTCAGCTCTGTGTAAGTGATGGACTCCAAGGGTGCCGGAGCAACCAGGTTCTCCGCGATATCGAAGGTTTCTTGTCCACAGATGCACAACAGCGTTGCGGCCTTCAGTCCATCATCCTGAACCTGGTTGACTCTGAAATAAACTTCCACCCTAGCAACGTAGGAGCTCCAACATTCTGGATGCTTGATGTCGAATTCAGAAAGATGACCAATCTTTGCCATGGTGTAATGTTGGTGGCCTATTCAACGCCTCGTGCTGCGCAGGCTTCCAAAGTGGTCCCAAGATGACTCCTAGCAGCACTCTCTTCCAGTGATTCTGGACTGGCAGGCAGAGCGAAGGAGGTTGGACGCCATACTTCTCAGCATCTTCAAGGCTTCCTGTGGTGAGTCAGCACTTGACTTTTGCGGCAGCACGATCCCACCTTCGTCGCCAATGTTCTGTTTCTTGCGTTGGTAGGCATTGAAGAGGCAGGACTTTCAACAGGTACTTCTTTATTCAATGTTAAACAGAACTGGGAACAAAAATGGCTCCGCCCCTTTTTATACATAGAGCTTGGGCAGTGTCAGCCAATAAATGCAGCGTCTTTTTCCCATGCAAAAGCATGCTGCCCGGGCTTGCAGAGAGCAAGTCTAGCTAGCAGGCCACATGGTTTGCTAGCGTCTCGGTGCAATTCCTTGCACCTGCTGCTAAAGAAAAGCTCAGTACATTAGAGTGCAGTTAACAAATAGGCTGGCTTGGTGGATCAACAGTGAGACACAGGCACAGCAGCGTCTGTATTTTCTGTGTCGCATGAGAAAAGCACATCTTCCTTCCCCTATCCTTACCACTTTCTACAGAGGGACGATTGAGAGCATCCTCTCATACAGCATCACAGTCTGGTTTAGAAGCATCACTTCTAAGCGGTGCAGAGAGTGGTGAGGATGGCTGAAAAGATTATTGGCAGTTCCCTCCCTTCCATCCAGGACAAAGCACATAAGCGTTGCTTGAGCAGGGTCCATAAGATTTTCTGGGAAACTACACATCCTCTTCATGACCTGTTTTCCTTGTTACCTTCTGGGAGGAGCCTCCGTGGCATCTGAAGCAGCACATCCAGATTCAGTCACTGTTTTGTACCATCCAATATTAATCTTGTGAACTCTAAAGCTTCCTTCTTCCATTATGTATTCAAGATGGACAGTGATCAATATTTATATGTTACTTATATGTAAGGGTGTGGGTCTATACATATACTGTATATAGTATGTTAAATGTGTGTTGTGTATGTGTACACTTTGAAAGCAAGAACTAAATTTCATTTTTAATGTGTGCCATTGTGCTCACAGTAAAAAATGACAATAAAGGTTATCTATCTATCTATCTATCTATCTATCTATCTATCTATCTATCTATCTATCTATCTATCTATCTATCTATCTATCTATCTATCTATCTATCTATCTATCTATCTATCTATCTATCTATCTATCTATCTATCTATCTATCTATTAACCTTGATAGATTGTTACATAGCAGGTAAAGTTTATATTCTGCTACTTCCCTCTTTGTGATCTTTTTGTCCACATTTACATCACAAAAAGCATTCTGAAACATTGTTATATGGAATATAACATCATCATTGAGTACCACTGTGTGTGACATTGGTACTTAACAGCATATTTTCCAATTTTTGAACACCTCTTTAATCTCACCCTCCTTCTTATCTTCTTACTGTAGAAGGTAGAATTCACTTTATGATTTTTTTCTTTTTATTCTGTTATTAATTACAGATGAACTACTTCACACTTGATTACAGAATCCAGATTAAAGGAGCATTTATTCAATAACAGTTTATGTGCTGCTCAGGCAGCTTCTGATGCCTTCCCCCACTTCTCTGTGTCCTTCACCGTTTTAACTCAGCAGACTTGTCAAAAAAATCCACAGAACTACTATAGCCCAGCTCCACTAATTGCCACTTCCACCCCTAAATCAGCAGTTCATGCTCTTTCTATGCAAACTACCCAACAGAATGGCAAGCAGACAGACAAAGGAATCTTGAACTCTTGCAAGCTATAATAACATAGCTTCTGCTGTTAACAGTCAATCTTCTACAGAAACAAAAACAAAGATGCAGATCTTAGGTGGTAGGTATCATCTATCAGCACTACATTTTTTTTATATAAAGAATGCTTGTATAAGAAGTCAGATTTCAGACACAGAGAATTATGCATTCCTGACCTTACAAGCCAGAACTATATAACAATAAATTCATTGAATTCAAACAGAAGAGCCAACGGTCAGTGTGCACACATTCACAGGGCACATCAGATAAGACTCAGAGGGTTCTGAGAGCCTATCTTCCTTTTATTGTAAAGTAAACCTCAACGTTATTCTAAAACCTAGTACAATGGAGAGCTAGTTGAGCATCCTATATGTTACCGTGGCCAATAAGATGTCTTGGAGCAGCACTACACGTAGTCCTTGACTTGCAATCACAATTGAGCCTATTGCTAAAATTTCCATTGCTAAATGAAGCATTTATTAAGTGAATGGTGTCTCATTTTATGACCTTTTTGCCACAATTGATAAGTGAATCATGCAGTCATTAAGCAAATCCAATTTCCCTCATTGACTTTGTTTGTTAGAAGCCAGTGGGAAAGTTTCAAATGATAATCACATGACACCAGAACAGCGCAACTGTCATAAATATATGCCATTTGCCAAGTGCCTGAATTTTGATTACATGACCATGGGGATGTTGCAGCAGTTGTAAGTGTGAAAAATGGCCATAAGTCACTTTTTTTCAGTGCTGTTGTTAACTCTGAATGATCACTAAATGAACGGTTGTAAGTCAAGGATTATCTGTAAAGTAGCAGCTCTTATCTTGTTCTCCATCAACTGATATGAAGTAATATACTACCCATCAGGAGTAATAATTGTTAAAAACATATCCTTCATTATTTAAACAGTCCACAATAGTGACTGTTAATCATATTTTTTATGATCTATGTTAATCACATTTTGTAAAATGCGCCCTTTGTTTTTCCTAAATTTATTGTCAACAATTGAATAAGAATTTCCCAATTTCTGCTTTATGAAAAGAATGAAAAATATTTCTTTAGCCACTTTCTCTACATAATACTTCCATTTCTGTGTATCTTGTATATATATTGGCATACAAATTTCAGAACTGTAAAATTTAGAAAAGCTTGAAAAAATTAACACCTGTACATTCTTACACAATCTATAGTTATTGAATTAAAGGACAGATTAGAACTCACCAGATTTTTCAGTTCTTTGAATGTGGCAACAAATACAAATACGGATTTGGAAAGAATACACACAATACGCACTTAAATAAAAATCAGATATTTTTAACGATGATAATGGATGATGGATAAAAAGAAATCAGATTTAATATAGATACAGAATAGGATGGGATTATAGATCAAGATATGCAAAACTAGCCTACATTGAAAATACATTCACCCTGCCCTCTCCTGAATTATCTTTTTTCTCCTTAAAAAAAGCTCCAAATGCATTTTAAAAGGAAGTTACTCTTACTGTATATAATCTGCTCTGAATAATGGGGATACATGAGTAGTAATATAAAGCATATATCGGTGCTTATCCATATGTGGTTTTTCAAAAAATTCTTAAGCAGCTTTGAGGGCCCCATTTTTATTAAAGTGGAATTGGATTATTTTGATGGAGTTTCTGATTGTTTAGTGAGCTGGGTTTATAGAGAGTAGATACTGAGAATATGATTAAATGGATTCCTAGCAGACTTCAAAAACCAAGAAAGATATTGAGTTACTTCCAAACCATTTCCTTTATTATTCCTCATGTTCAGACAAAAATCTTGCAAAAATAAAGTAACTACTCCTATCATTAAAGATATACTCTTACTGAGAACTTCTAGGAGGAGGTATCTTGAACTTCTTTCTCCCAATCAAATAACCTAAACTTCATTGTCTCTTGATCCTCTGGAATATAGCCCTTCCCTCATGGGAATCTAGACTATAACAATAACAATAATAATAAAGTGGGAAGGGACCTTGGAGGTCATTGAGTCCAACCCCCTGCTCAGGCAGGAAACCCTATACTATTTCGGACAAATGGCTGTCCAGTCTCTTCTTAAAAACTTCCAGTGTTGGAGCATTCACCGCTTCTGGAGGCAGGTTGTTCCACTGGTTAATTGTTCTAACTGTCAGGAAGTTTCTCCTCAGTTCCAGGTTGCTTCTCTCCTTGACTAGTTTCCATCCATTACTTCTTGTCCTGCCCTCAGGCGCCTTGGAGAATAGCTTGACTCCCTCTTCTTTGTGGCAACCCTGAGATATTGGAATACTGCTATCATGTCACCCTAGTCCTTCTTTTCATAAACTAGGGCATACCCAATTCCAGCAAACGTTCCTGATATGCTTTAGCCTCCAGTCCCCTAATCATCTTTGTTGCTCTTTTCTGTACTCTTTCTAGAGTCTCAGCATCTTTTTTACATCGTGGTGACCAAAAGTGGATGCAGTATTCCAAGTGTGGCCTTACCAAGGCATTGTAAAGTGGTATTAATACTTCACGTGATCTTGATTCTATCCCTCTGTTAATGCAGCCCAGCACTGTGTTGGCTTTTTTGGCAGCTGCAGCACACTGCTGGCTCATATTTAAGTGATTGTCCACTAGGACTCCGAGATCTCTCTCACAGTTACTACTATTGAGCAAGGTACCACCTACACTATACCTGTACATTTGTTTTTTCTTGCCTAAATGTAGAACCTTACTTTTTTCACCATTGAATTTCATTTTGTTAGATAGTGCCCAGTGTTCAAGTCTGTCCAGGTCCTCTTGTATCTTAAGCCTGTCTTCTGGAGTGTTGGCTATTCCTGCCAGCTTGGTGTCATCCGCAAATTTGATGAGTTCCCCATCTATCCCCTCGTCCAAATCGTTGATGAAGATGTTGAAGAGCACTGGCCCCAGAACAGAGCCCTGGAGCACCCCACTGCACACTTCCCTCCATGTAGATGCGGTTCCATTGAGGACCACACGCTGAGTACGGCCGGTCAGCGAGCTACGAATCCATCTGGTGGTGATGCTGTCTAACCCACATTTTTCTATCTTATTGAGTAGTAGGTTGTGATCTACTTTATCAAATGCCTTACTGAAGTCCAAGTAAATTATATCCACAGCATTCCTCTGATCCATTAATTTTGTCACTTGGTCAAAGAATGCAATAAGGTTTGTCTGGCATGATCTGTTTTTGACAAACCCATGTTGGCTTTTAGTAGTGATTTTGTTTGCCTCTAGGTGTTCGCTGATTCGTTGTTTGATTATCTTTTCCAGAATCTTCCCAGGTATTGAGGTCAGGCTGATAGGTCTGTGATTTCCTGGATCCATTTTTCCCCCTTTTTTGAAGATGGGAACTACATCAGCTCTTTTCCAGTCCTCTGGTAGTTCCCCAGTGCTCCAGGATCTTTGAAAAATATAGTTCAGTGGTTCTGAGATCACATCTGCCAGTTCCTTGAGAACCTTGGGATGTAATCCATCTGGTCCTGGTGATTTGAACTCGTCTAGGCTGGACAGGTGCTCACTTACCATTTTCTTGCCTATCTTAACTTGTGCTTCTATTCTGTTTTTTATGGCACTATTTTTGATAGGTTGGCCTGTTTTTTCCCTTTGTGTAAAGACAGATGCAAAAAACGAGTTAAATAGTTCTGCTTTCTCCCTGTTGCTTGTCACTTTCTTGCCACTTTCACCCACTAATGGACCAATCATTTCCTTCACTTTTTTCTTGTTTTTTACATGTTGAAAGAAGCTTTTTTTGTTATTTTTGACTTTGGTCGCAAGCCTTAGTTCATTTTGAGCCTTAGCTTTCCTCACTTCATCTTTGCAGGCACGGGCTATTTGCTGATATTCTGACTTTGTTATGTGCCCCTCTTTCCACTTTCTATACTTGTCCTTTTTATCTTTCAATTTATCAGAGAGTTCTTTATGCAGCCATGCTGGTCTATTTTGAGAGCTGTTATTTTTCCTCTTTGTTGGTATTGTGCTAGACTGGGCTTTTATTATGTTGCTTTTCAAAATTTCCCAAGCTTCTTGAGTTGTTTTCCCCTTGAGGATTCTCATCCATGGAATCCTTCCCAAGCCCTCTCTAAGTTGTGGACTACTTCCACAACAATTCATTTGCTTCCAGAAAATGAGCAATGTGATATAGTTTTTAAAAAATATTAAAGACATAAGATGGAGTCTTCTCAGCTAGATCAGATTTCATTGTTTGGAGGGGAGTTAAATAAAATGATAGTTTGGGTTATAGTAGGGTATGAGCAAAATAATTATAAATAATTATAGATCTTCAGAAAAATGAAAATAAAACAGGTGTTCAGATCAATAATTGGTCAGATTCCTATTATAATTATTAAATTATGGTGTGTGTGGGGGTGGCCCCGGAATTTCAGAGTCAACTAGGTGGCTAAGCCTCAAAAATCCCAGGTCAACCTGGGATTGTCAACCATCTCTAGATGAGCCTGGAAAGATTGCAATCTGAAATTCAGAAACAAGATTAGGTAACATTTTTGGAACTGGTAAACCTGCATGGAATTTGGAGAATAAATTATAGGCACTCATATGAAAGAACTGCTAATGAAAGCATCCTGATTTACACAATGGCTGCCATGTTGAGCGTACTTCATACAACTTATCAAATTATTAGCAATTACGTTAAAATAATTCTGATTCTCCTCTCTAAGTATTTTCCAAGAATTGTGATAATCTAAATTTTATTCTGTGCAGGAATGATAAATTTCCAAACAAATTGCAGCCATCCGGATGTTTTATTTTCGAAACATGCCTATAAAGTCTATGTCACATATGGGGGCATTCTTGCATTCTTGCAGTTAAGATGATACATTGCTTAAAGGCTTGTCCCTTGCTTAGAAAAAAAATAAGAAAGGAGTTTATAATTCCTATTCCATGTTAACCTACTGGCAGAAACTTTCCCCCCTGCTTGCTCATTAGCAGTACTCTCCTTCCCAATTCATTTTTCTCACTGTAGCATTCTTTTCCACATGCTGAAGTCAGAGACGGTAACGAGAATGACAGGGCAGTTTTAAAGTGTTTTTTGAGACTGAAAAATAGAAAAGATGGCAGAAATACTCTGGGTTTACAGGTTCAGCATCCCATTGCATTCCATTACTTTCTATGTGAATGCATTTAAATTTGATTATGTACTTTTTAATCCCAAACTACTTGTTTGGGGAGTTGTATGCCATTCAGCATCAACTGACAAAAGCAGCATAAGCCCTATAACTAAATTGAATTCTTGCAGAGCTCTTTCATTGTTTCCAGAAAGGAAGTCTTTTTTTTTTCTTTTTTCCTTTCCTTTCAGGCTGAATATTTTCCCATTAAAAAAAAAATCTGATTATCTCTTGAGTTCTGTGTAGTTTTCTCTTTCCAGCTGTCCCAGGAAAAATGGTTCCATCATTTCTGGAATAAGCTATGTTGCTTAGATACTTGAAGAACCAATCTCTGTATTGAGTTTTTGTTGCAAGAAAGAAGCCACTTTTCAAGGTATGCAGGATCTGAAAAAGGCAGCAAAGGCCAAACTGTAACAGCAAATATACACTCAAAAGTGATAAATAAAATGTGGCTTATCTTTCAAGCATCTACTTATACAACGGCAGATGTAATACTAAAATTATAGTTCTTGGTCTTTTGTCAAGACAGTTGCATTCAGAACTGTCTGAAAAATAAATAAAAGGAAATGAAGTTTCTGGGAGTGATATACATTATACATCATAAAACAGAAAAAAAAACTTGCTTGTATGTTATGAAAAGCAGATTTTTTTTTCTTATGCCACTTCTGCTGCAATGGTATTATCAAGTGTTTCTCAAACTTAACAATTTTAAGTCATGTGGACCAGCAGTCCCCAAATTTTTTTGGCTTGGCAGCCTGGCGGAGGGGATTGCAGGACTGGCTGTGCAAGCCATAAAATTTGGGGATTGCTGGTCTACATCAGGGGTGTCAAACTGCCGGCCCACGGGCCGGATGCATCATGCCAAAACCATGCCCACCCCATTGCTGGCAATGGAAAAAAGTCACGATACATCATGGCATGTCACGTGACGTTGCGAGTTTGACACCTCTGGTCTACATGATTTAAAATTTGGGGACTACTGGTCTACATGACTTAAAACTGTTAAATTCCAAACAGGCCACGGCCCAGTAGTGGGTTGGGGACCCTGATTTAGACTTCAGGTCCCAGAATTTTTCAGCCACGATGTTGACCAGGGAATTCTGGGAGTTGAGGTCCTCATGCCTTAAATTTGCCAAGTTTGAGAAACACTGGTATAATTTACTACTGGAATTTTACTGTGATTTAATTGTTTGGAAGTCTGCACTTGCCAAGAGGAAAGCAGGAACTCTTTCATCAGCCAAAATGTCATCTTTGTAGCCTACTTTCTGTTAATATCTGGGCATAATCTGTACCTTCAAGTAATGAGGTTGAGCCAAACACCAAGTGTGCAAGGCTGTTCTTTGCTCTTCTTAGACACACAATCCTGATACATGTAAAATAAAAATGCAGGTTTGAGGGGAGTATAAAAAGTCTGCATGCAGAAGTTTTCAAAATTAGATTAGAGTGGTAATCATAGAAACACAGATCCTTGCCCTAAGTAGTATATAATATAATCATCAAAATGAATATTTAAATTGGAAGAGAGAGAAATGGTAAGCATCAGTAAAAATACATGGTACTTCACCTTTGGTTTTGATGAGGTGATACTTATGAGATTGATGAGCCACACTTTGGGTCCTCAGTGATCATCTAGCAGTGCATAGAAGCCACTTGGCTTGAAGCAAATAGCTGATCAGATCAGATATGCTCCAGCTGTTATTCTTTGCTTCAAGTGTGGAAGCACATTGAATTTTCTGTGACACTCAAAATGAAATAGACTGAAGTTGCCTCACAAATTTCACAAGTCTCACTATTTTAGATAAAGGACCCAAACTTTGGCTCAGACACATTTACACATATAAAAATATGCCAGAAACACATTCACCAAATCTTTCATCCCATGCAATCTTTTTGTTACCTAATTAGCGAATATACAATATAGATACATAAGAAAAATGGTTTGCAATAACTAAAAGAAATTCAATTGTCAATCCATTGCAAATCAGCTCTAATATAAAAAATTACAAGATATATAATAATTTTTTTTCACTGTATATTGTGACTGGGATGTCACAATAAATCCACCCATTATTATATAAATTACAGTATATACTAATTACAATATGTCAAGTAGCTTAGGGTAGCTCCATATCGTGTTGTTTGTAACATGTTTTCATTTTATAAATTAATTTTATTCAGGTATTAATAATTATTAATTATGTAGAATAGACAGTGTCTTCCCTAAATTCACAAGAAGCCTGTTGTACCAAGAGGGCAACTGAGGGATAATTGTTGTACTGGACTGTATATGGGTAAATAACATGGTCCTACATAGAGCATTCAGTTCATCATGTGCTATAATCGCATAAGGAATGGTGAGTCTACTACTTCTAGAGCAATGTTTCTCAACCTCAGCAATTTGAAGATGCGTGGACTTCAAATTTCGGAATTTCCCAGCCAGCAATTTTCGGAGTTAAAATCCACACATCTTAAAATTGCTGACGATGGAGATTTCCACTGTCAAACCAAAAACTGCTAAGTTTTTGCCTAATATTCAGTAGAAATGTGTGATATCTGTCCATTATTCCACTTCTTGTGAAATGATAGAAAACAGATCTTGATCTTCTGAGTGACACCCTATCAGTACAAAAAAGGTTTTCATATCTCAATTTAAGTTATTATCTTAGTGCTAAAAGTAACCCCCCAATCTTGCTTCCTACAAGCTATATTTCTAGTTTCTGGATCATATCACTCACAACTTCTGGGTAAGGAGAAGAAGAGAATTAGCAGAAAGTCTTTCTCTCTAGTTGGGTGTGCCCAAGAGGAAAATATCTGTGGATGGGATGTCTGCAGGCGAAAATGTATGTGCATGCAAACAAATGAATGGAATATGGATGTAGATTCATCTACCCAGGTCTTGGGCCTTTCATTAAAGGGTGGTCCAATACAGCTTCATTTAATCTCCTGAATGGTTTCATATTTACCTGTATATATCACTGACCAGGCAATATACCCAGTAACTTCATTTTCCAATGAGTTGTTTTCTCTATCATTTTGCTTCCTGATTAGAACTGAGAAGGATGTACCCTATTTCCAAAGATTCTCCACTCCTGCATTCCCAACTTGGTTTACAAATGCAGAAACATTGGAAAGGGGAGCAAGAGTTCTGAAGTTACCTCTAGAATGTAAAATACTTGATAAGAAAATAAATAGGCATGCAGGCTTACATTCTTACATACTTACATTCAGACTCTCAATTTACATTAATTGCATGCTAATTATATTTAAATCTGAGCACACATTTTAAGTAGAGTCATGTTCCATCCCCTTTCTTTAAATGATAGTGTATTTCATATTTATTGATTGATTCATTGGAATGGTTTATATGACTGCCCATTTCATAGCAATGATTCTGGCCAATGTACAGAAATGAAAGCCAGATACAGTCACCCCAACAATCCAAGAACAAATGTCCAAGGTCACAAAAATCAATTTCAACTTTTAAGGAGCTACTTTACAAAAATCTTAAGTTGAGGACATGAACCCAGTAAATTAGAATAGCTTTCTTCTCAATAAAGACACGAAGACTGAAGACTAAATCTTCTGATTACTAGTTCAGAGTAACTCCATAATGAGCTGGAGAATTGCTGCACAATGAAGATTGGATAGAAATTAAATCTGATAATTTTTCAAGCTTTTTTATTTATTTATTTTTAATTAAACAGTGAGCCCTTATGAAATACAAAAGAAATTAAGTTGCTTATAAGATCCTTTCCTTTTAATAACAACTTTATTGACTTGTGCTATTTATGTTTAATGGCTGTCACTCAATTGATTACCTCTTTGACAGAGAGGTATTTATTTGGCAGGAATGGGCTTACACTTTTCTTTCACGTAGGTAGACATTTATGATAGGAAACTATCATAAATAAAATGGTAAACAACCAAGTTTGCCTGTTTTTTCAGTTCAGTTCAATAGAACCATATTTCTCCAAAAACACATATTGTTTTATTGAAAGATGATGGTGGAAATCAACCTTAAGAACATACAAAATCCTGACTTCCGGTTCCTGTAGCAGTGCCTGCGGTCAGGCAAAGAGTATGCTCTCTTTGCCGACCGGTTTCCCCCCGCCGGTAGACCCTGGACAGGGTCGAAAGTCACCCCGGAGAGGCGACCACCGTAGAGGAGGGCACTCGTTGATTGCAGAGGGAGCGGCAGCTCCCTCTGCGATCCGAGCAATCACCTTTGGGCCGACGGGGAAAAGATCGGCCAGTAACATGGCCGATCACTCAGCTGCTCTGGCCAAAAGTCACAGCAACATCTAAGCAAAAAGAACCACCGTGGAAGATCCGGGTGAGACCTTTCCTTCCCTCTTGATACTTTACTCATTTCCCTGTGAAAAGCTCTTAGAAATTACTTCCCCCCCTTGAGAAAGCAGCGTTTGAACACTTGGGGAAAGAGCTGTGGAAAAAAAAAATAACTAATTTTTATTGTTTATTTGAGCAGCTGGAATTCGGGGGACCCTGAAGAAAAAAGAGAAGAAAAAAATTCTTACTGTGACTCTCTTTCTCTGCTTGCTTGTTTTCAGCTTAAGTGGAAACCTTTAGGGAGGGGGGTGGAGTGTTCTTCTTCTTCCCCCCCTTCTGAACAGTGCTATCTACTTTAAAAAAACAACAACAACGCTACGGCTCCTGGGCGAATTTATGTGGATTGCACGGCTACAATCTAATTCAGAATTTGGCGTGAAGCCCAGAAAGCGCCATTGCAACATTGTAACTATTTTGAAATTCTACTCCCTGCATTTAGCATGACGCCCAGACGCTTGCATTTCTTTTGGAACTTGTTTGAATTTCTGCCTGCTGTTTTTGATTTTATAATACAAAGTATACTTTCCTGAAAAATGGATTTTTTCGCTTTAGGATTACAATATAATAATTGAGACACCAGTTGCTATTATTTATTTGGATTATAAATTAGATATTCATAATATTGATTGGGACTTTTGCTGTTTTTATTTTTGTACTTGCTTTTTCCTATTTTTGTTTGGATTTTATATTTTATAAAATTGCAACTCAGCTTTTAAGTTGAAATTTTACTAAAAAAACGAAGAATGGAATCCCACTCACAGCTTAACTATGGATTTATATTAGAAAAAATCTTGGAAACGAAGGAGGAATTAAAAGAACATTTTAGAATGCTTTGGAAAAGGGAAATCCCAGAGTTAAAAACTGAAATTCAACTTATTGGATATGATACACAACTAGGTCTACAACTTAACGATATGAAGGAAACACATTTACAATCTATTGAAGAGGAAGATACTACATCTTATATACAAATGACGGAGACTTTGGATGACCAAAGGCAGAGTTCAACTAAAACATCTATAATTTTAAAAGCAACAGGAACAGACTTTCAAATACGAGACGTTAAAAATGCTGACAACATGAACAAACAACGAACAATCACCATATTGATTAAGACTGATTACATAGTGCAGACAACATTGGAGAAAAGAGAAGAAGACTATGACTGGATTCAATTGTGGAAAAATGTGTATGGTCAAATACTATGGAAGGAATTAGAAGCCCTATTGTGGAAACCTGCTTGGCACAAAAAGAAAGCTAGAATTAGGTTTAAAAGTTAGAGCTAAAATTTTATTGGATGGGTAAAAATGGCTTTTAGAGACTTTGACTGAACTAATATGCTTGAGATTCCTAAGGTTCAAGACTTTGATCTGAGTTAATATTGATGTAAATTATTGATTTGATTATGGTCCGGATGGCAAGATGGAAAATTGGAAAATCTAAAATTAGGAGTTGGATAGAGATTGGTGAAACATTTAACTATGATTTATAAAAATATTTGATAGAGTACAGGAAATAGAATATAGTTGAGAGATATTAATATATATATATATAGATAATAGGCATATTATAAGTTTATTTTAGAAACAATTATTGTTTTATTATTTTAGGCTTGAATGTAAAATGGTTTTAAAACAGAGAAGTATAAATTGAATAATTGGAATAATATGTATATCTTAAAAATAATCTATACTATATGGGTACCCGAATTGTATACTATATGTTTATATAAGGCCAAATTGGAATATGTTAATTGTGAGTTAGTTAAGCCTGAAAACGGGTGGAAATATTATTGATATTGTGTGTGTTTTTTTTTTCTATTTGTTTTTTCTTTCTTTGCTTAGAGAGGGAAACTTTAAAGAAGTAATTCAAATTGTCTATGTATGATTATATTTTTTTACTTTGTTGTATGGAGTGCCCTATCTCCACGATGAGTTCCAAGCACTTGGTTGTAAAACAAAAAAATTCAATAAAACTTGTTATAAAAAAAAAAAAAAAGAACATACAAAATCCAAGATTTTTTTAATCAATGAGAAGCTACTTTAATCTACTTTTCCTTTAATACTATTGAGACAGACTGTCTGCCTGTTTTTACATTATAGATAGGCTTCCAATCCATGTAGGAACAAGAAGGTATGTAATTTTTGTGAATTTATTGGTTGCAAAGAAGAATAAGAATTTTGAACTTTATAGACTGTAGCACTTTTCTCACTTCATCCTTTTTAAAAAAAGATGAAATCTTTAGAGTCACCTGTTGATTTTAGCCCCAGCACATTTATTTTCCTATATTTGAAGTTATATGAAAGAATCTTGCATTTACTAGTAGACTAAGGCGAACTTTGAATATTATACAGCTTTATCATTTTGTTTTAACTCTTCCATTTCAACATTATGGAGTAGGAGTACAACATGGTGACAAAATAATAAAGGCAGGATATAAATAAAATAAATTCAGTTATGGGCATCTGCAGTGCATGCAAGAGATTGTTGTGCAAGTAATGTGAACTATGTATTATATCTAATTCACATCTTAAGGAAACTGATAGAAATTACATACTTTGCATCAGTTATGCAATAAGATTATGTAATGCATGATGTCTTTATGACTTCTACCACCTAAGATACAATATAGTCATTGGCCTAACAAAGAACTAAAGAAATGTATGAATCCCTTGTTACATGACTTTTCTCAAATTTCTTCTTTATTTGATGTTAAGACTTTTTCTAGAGCATGGTGGTAGTTGTATGTACCTGAATCACAACAGTCCAGGGTTCTTTCCTAGAATATCTGAAAATTCAATAATTGTGATTTGTAAGATATTAGGCCAATAAAAACAATGATTTCAAACCATGATTTTAAAACCTGGGTTTTGATGCTTGCAGCAATTTATTAAAAAAGAAAGTATCTATGGTATAATTTTTACAGGACTACCAAATGTGGGCTGCAAAAAATCTAATATATTAAGGCAGAGTTTCCTGTGTTTTTTTGCTGCTATCTAGTGATCATCCAGAGTTTTAGATTTTCTTGTTTCAGTTATAGATTTTATGGGTGAGATTAACTTTTGCAAGCTGCTTTGAAGCTTAATTGGATCTGGTGATGATTCCATCCATATATCCACAGATGCATACATGCATAAACCACTATATATACAATTCTCTTTGAATCAGTGGATGGTATAAAGTTGCATTTGATGAGCTAATCAAAAAGCTTCACTAAGGCTGCCAATGAATAATCAATTTAGTACTTCCTATAAATGTTGAAGAATCATGCAAGAATAGACTGCTGTACAATACTGATCCAAATTGGCCATTATGCTGGAGGAAAAACCCAAACCCACTAAACATAAGCAGGTAAAACTATACTTAAGAGGACTAAACTGGTCAAAAGATACAAATTCTTTCTCAAAAATAACTGGATATAAATCAGAGCTTCATGAAAAATTAAGGAAATTTCACTTGACCAACCCACTTTAAGATTTAATAGGAACCATTAAATGGAAACAGAATAGCCAGCTAATGAAAGAAATACTGAAGTTATCGTGCTCTGTTGTGTCCTCCCAGGGTCCTTTTGTCCTTTGATTGCACTGGTAGATAATATTATTTCGTTCCCAAGGAAATATGTCCCTTTGATTAGGTTGTAGATATTCTCTCATTTGTCACTGTTCTATCAAGCTCTGCCATATAACAGCAGGAACTCTTGATTATTTAATTGCTTGTAAGAACTCATTAAATCTTACTATCAATCATGGGACATATGGTAAATATCACCCAATGGTGCAAGAGATTGTTACAGAGATCTGTCACTTGGGCATACCCCGTGTTTTCTATCATAAGCTTTCTGTTTAGTTGTTCAACCATTCAAAATCAGTGTCAATAAAGATTTACAGAAAATATTTCATATAGTATTGTGCATCTATGGCTAGAAGAGATAGGAAGAACATAGATGAATTAATTTTAAATTAATAGTAGTAATAACAACAACAATAATAATCTGCTTCATGCTTTTCTAGAGAGATGGCCTACTATAGTGACTACAAAATAAACTATGCTTCACAAATTCATCACATTTATGAACTAATTTCCACTGACAAACAAGGACAATAAAAGTTTCTAACTTTACAGTATGAAGTCACTAGGAGTTGATAACAGCTTGATGGCACTAAATCTATCAATCAGTTAACTAATCAAATCAATATGTTGTATGTTTTGTACAACACATGAGCCACTGTTATATTAATTTGCATTTTTCCCTCCCTAATAGCTGAATTTGGTCTCATAAATTTATTTTCAGAGAAAATAAGCTTATCAGTTTGCGTACAGAAGCAGTGCTAAAGAAAGATGAAACCAAGCAGGTTGCCATGAAAAATATTTTTTCCTCTTCCCAGCCTCTTGTTCTCCTGGCTCTGGTTTCAGTTTTCAAAACTAAGGATATGGCATCTGAACATGTCCTCTTGAAGCTAATATAAAGCCAGTTAACAAAGAAAGGAAACTAAATGAAGAAATACAGAGTATAATGGTTTGATAGTGAAGAAAGTGGAGGAGAAAGAAACACTCTACACTAAATTTTCCCTTGACTTCTTTAAATATTGAAATAAAGTTCCTATGGTTCCCTGTCTAATTCCTTTCTGGGTTAAAAAATGTTCTACTGTTAAATATAACTGGGAAAAGAAGCTTGCAGTTAAGCAACAAATGATTAGCACTATGAAATAAATCTGATTTAGAGAAGGAAGGCAACACAAAAGCAGAAGAAAGGATGACAGATGTGTAGCATGATTGGGTACAATGAACATAGTCCCTTGAAAACTGGGGGGCCATAGGAAATTTATAAGGGTTAAGTACACAAAGTGGGCATCCATGAGTGTTCATAATGACTTTTTTTCCCCCAACACACTCCTTCAGTGTTACTCTTCTCCACATATACAATCCAGGAGAATAAATGCTAAACTTATTGTAAGGTATTCATTCAGCAAACCAATAGTCTTTGCACTTAGTTATATGATCAAGAAGTGTGGATCCATGCAGCAAATTTGGGGATTTGCAACTCAAATACACTGGAAGGGTAATGGACTGAGGAAAGATGATGACTTATGCAATCAGTTCACTGATAGAATAACGTCTGCAGCCTTGCGACTTTCTGTGATTAAGAGAGATATTAAATTAATCATTGGACATTAGGACTTGGCTTCAGGAAGGTTTCCTGCTCTGGTTTTCTCAATAGCAGCAAATGTAGAGAAATAATTTGTTGTTCAAGAATATTAGTATGTTGAGTAACTATTGGCTGTTTTGTATCTTTTATTGTTTTATGCTTATTTCCTACATACTAGAAATGGGTAACTACAAACATCAGCCCCCAGTCCTCTCCCTCTTTATAGCATGTGGCTCTGAGACTATCTAAAACTGAAATTCAGCAGTATTTTAAAAAGTTATGGCAATGTGGTTTATACCTTTCAGTCAAAATAAAGGAAAACAATATGTAAGCCTTTCATCTAACATTACAAGAACTTCCCAAATTATCCCAGCCATATGCTATTTAAACCAGGGAAAATCCCAAACCCCTTCTTTTGTCCTAAATTAATCATGTCATAGCTCTGTTCAGATAGCCATTGGCTGCTGAAAATCAAATAATCAATTAATATATGCATATACACATTAAAAAGCTTGTGTGTTTCTAGTGAACAAAAAAGAAAAAAGTCTGAACCTACTATAAATTACAGATAAAGAACTTGTAACTTTCCAGATATTACTAAATTCTCTGCAGACAGCATTACCAGTCGCAGTTATGGCAAATGATTTTTGGAACAGCTATGGCATTGACAGCACCAAGTTGAGAACTGATATTGAAAAGCTAAGCAAACTTAGTTCATATTTGAATAGGAGATCACCCAAAGATATAGATTAGGCTGGAAAGTAAAACACTACAATGAGAAGAAGGCAATGGCAAACAATTTCCTTACTGTTGCCAATAATGGTGATCGTGTAATAATAGAAACTAAAGGATTTGAAAGAGTTTGCATTTCAAAAGATTCTTTTTTACAGTATAGATTTACAGTATAGATTGATTTATGATCATTTGTTTAGCATTCGAAATTACAATGGTGATGAAAAAAATTACAATGGTGATGAAAAAAATGTCTTCGCATTTATCATTGTCACAGTGACCTCCCAATCATATGATCATGATCTAGGTGCTCCGTACGTGGATCACATTTATGTCAGTTGCACCATCCCAGACTCATATGATCACCATTTGTGACTTTCTCAGCTGGCTTCTGACAAGCAAGTGAAAGAACAAGCCAGAAGGGAAGATGACTTAATGGCGTACCACTTAACAATTTTTTCTGGTTCCATCTGTGATTGTAAATTTAGAGTCCACAGTAGCCTTGATAAACATGGTTTAGGAGAATGTTGGAAGGGGTAATTCAATATCTGATCTTCTTCCTCCTAGAAGCAAATAATCTCTTCTGTCACTGGAATTCTGGGAAATGACAAATGAATTCTGGGAAATGGCATTTATTTTCTAGTTACACTTTTGATTTTCTTCATCTCAAGAGGGCTTAAGCAATGTATTTTTCAGTATTTGCAGGCATTGCTTTTAATAGTGGGTTCTATTTAGTTCAGTATTTCTGTTTTCTCTAGCAAAATCCTCTACTTTTCAATTACTGTCCTAAAATTGATAAAAGTACTGTAAGTCTGTCGGAAGGACTGCCATAAATCTCAAAACATATACTCCTAAATGAAGTTAAAATGTTAGTCTACAAATCCAACCCAAAAAGGATGCCTGGGGCTCATCTGATACAATTTCATCCAATATAATGTAATACTATTACATTAACCTTGACTATACCTATATTACAAATTCTTAATATAAGTCATACATCAAAACATTTCATGTTGTCTAAAATTCTGAGAAATTTATGGATGGCAATACTACTTAAGAGCCAGTAATAGCATATGACTACTGGACATGCTTTATTCTCTCATTTCAAATGGTTTGAACTAAAAAAGTTTTTAATATCTATTGATGAGAACTTCTTGACATTATAGTAAGATTTCTACTTAATAAAGCAAGGATGAGATGTGAATATAAGAGTAATGAATGCTATTTTACTGAAACACAAGAGCAATTGTCTGTGACTATATTTTGCTCAAGGTTTTTGAAAGAGGCAATGGCATTATGCAATGAAATACAGAAAATTTCCAGGAAGAGAGCACATAAACATTGATAAGTGAGCAGGACCCATGAAAGCCTCTTAAAAAAACCTAAACTATAGTCAGAAAATAATAATACTAGTAACAGATTCATCTCTTATAGCTGTAAAAAGCAATAAAATCTCCATTTATTAATTAAAAGTGCATGAAATGATACGTTGTTGAGACAAATTCCTTCTGAAATGCCCCCAAAGCTATTAACATTGATAAATGATATAGTACCTATTTTTTTATTTGATAGATAATCATAACTTCACTGGATTTGCTTTAGGAAAACAGAATGATAATTGCATTAAACTATAGCTAATTTACTACTGCTAAGTTTCTCAGTAAGGAAGAAAGATGATACAAAATTACATTTCTTACCTGTTGCTATTTAATTTCTACTTCCAACTCTGGAGATGAAGAATCTTGGGATTGATATCGTTGTCGTGTTTGTTTGTTTTTCCCAGTTACTTCTAAGTTATGAACAATTCAATTTTTCTGAAGTATCATGTTCTTACCTATCCACACTGGCAATATTAGTTAGTTAATAATCAATTAATTATGCCTTTTATGTATCTATCAGCCATACCTATGAAAGGTGAAATGTAGAATAGAACGATGTGACAAATTTAATTCCACACCAAAATGACTAAACTGGAATCTTGCTGAAAAAAATTCCTGCATTCTTTTTTTTGTTGTTCATTTGTCTATTCATTATCAAGTTGTTTTCAAATTTTCATACAAAAGGGACAAGAATCTTGATGAAATTCTCATGGATGAAACATGGTATTTAAGGGTGCATCTATATGAGGATTACACACTGGTCTATGATCAGTTATCTATAATCTCAAGATTTATAGCAGAATGCTGATGTTCCAGTCAATTCTTTTGTTTTTCAGCTTTAATGTATTGTGAACCCATGAAGCAAGGGAGAAATGCTTACCCCTTTTTGAAACAATTCTCCCTGTCTCTGGCCTTCACAGCCCATCAAGTCCTTCATAGATACTGGTGATATTAACACCTTTGCAACTCAACTACTCAGACTTTTTTTTAATACAACAGTTAAATACAAACAGCATGAAATAAGTATATGGGCATGGATTTTTACAAGAAGGATGACCCACTCTGGTAATCTTTTATTCTCATTGGCTTCCTATATTTATATTAACAATCAAGGAAATCTTTCAAAAGTATCTTCTTGTTGTTATTACTCAGAAAGCATGGAAACCAAGGGAGGCACTCAGCAAATGAAAGAGAAACAATATTGTACAATATTAGTATCCTCTACTACCTTGTAACAATAAAGCAAGCTCAAATATGACAAAAGACAGTGAAAGTATATTGTGAACAATACTTTTTTCCTCTTTTGCAGGAAAAAAAACACTTAGAAAATTTGAAGATAAATTTTAGGATAACTCTAAACTGAACCACAAACGTTGGATGGAGCCAGATGAAACTCTGAACAGCTCTTATGCCTTACTGATTTTAGGGGCATTTGCATGCCTTTATTTTGTAACATTAAATTAACTGTTTTTATTGCAGCTGCCTGACTACAACTAGCACAACTTCTCTTTCTGTTGCAAGTAGGTCGGTCTCTTTGTCCTAACACAGTCAATGCCTAATTTCCAGCACCTCAAAAAGTCAACTTGCTCAAACTCTCAAATGGGAGGGGGGGGAGATTCTGTACTCTCAGTCAGTTTTAAAATGTGTATTAACAAACACAAATGGGACTTGCCAGTGCAGCAAAAAATAAAGCTGCCTGTTACATGCACAGTGTATCTTTAATGAAGTTTAAAAATGAGCTAAACATTTCCTTGGGAATTCTAAAAACACTTATCTCTGAGGCAGTTATTTAGCTTCACAAGTCTTTGTTGTTTAACAAACTAGAGAAATGGGTCATCTAATGTTATATTAATCAGTAAATTAATATTTTAATTTGCTTTTCTTTGTAGTTGAGATGCTTGCAGCATCTCCAGTGTTTTCTTTCTGTATATGCTGATGTTAAGTGGTAACATTATCATATTGTACCTTGGAGTGATGAGATAAAAGAGTCCAGTGATAGTTTTATTCTTGGGAGAAAGGAAGGTTTATAATGACATGGGCATAATCTTAATTGTGCATGAGAACTCCTGTGAATCAATGGCTTTGCGCATGACTTATAGACATTTTTTACAGTCAGTCTAGCATTAGAAAATTAGAATTAGAAAAGGTGGTAATTAGAAAAGGTACTAAGATCTGCTAGAATTGTGGTGATCCTGGTTGATACTGGATAAGAGCCTGGCACTGTATGTATGACATGTATGACAACATAAGCATGTATGACAACATAATGATGAAATTCCTCAGACCAGGAGTCTAACTTGTCCTGCAAAATGTTCCCAGAATACTTAACTAGAAGGGATGTGGGCAGACCATGTCTATTGTCACATTTTCCAAAAATACTTCTTGTTGGAAAACTAGTAGGAGGGTGCTAATCAGATTCTGTCTACTTGTGGATTTCCAGAACTGCCCAGAAAAATATACTGTCTTATAATCGCTATGTAAAATTTGAAAGGATGATTTCCCCTGAAGTAGATTTATTCAACCAACGCTTTGATTGTCTATGGATATTCTCAATCATCCAGGTCCCAAAGATTTTTTTCCCCCCAAAAGGCAACTGGACTTTTTTTGGTATTTTCTTTGAAAACATTTCACTTCCCATCCTAGAAGCTTTTTCAGTTATAACTTATTCTATTTATTCTAATAAATATTGTTATTTATTATTAACATTATAAATTATTATTAATATTATAAATTATTATTATAAATTATTATTAATATTATAAATTATCTTATTCTTAGAATATTTATTCTAAAGCAGGGATCCCCAATCCCCAGGCCATGGACTGGTACCAATCCACAGTCCTCCAAGAACCAGGCCCTGCAAGCAAGTGATCCATGCACTCGGGGGATCCAGGCAATATGCAAAACCAATACCCCCACCCAGTCCACAGAAAAACTGCCCTCCACAAAGCTGGATCCTAGCAACCAAAAGGTTGGGGGCCAGTATTCTAAGGGGATTGTAAAAATATACCAAGACCAATCAGTAAATAATTTTGCACAGCCGTCTCACAAATTTAAGTAACCTATTTCTGATAAGTTCTATTGATTGTTAAAACAATAGTTCATATTATTTTCCTTTTCTATACCTTTATTTTACAGTAAGGAACACTGCATGAATCTTCCATTGTTGGGCTATGCCCATGAACAGACAATTTGAAATGCTGCCTTTCTTAATACAGGAGTCATTCTGACCTTCAGCAACAATATGCACCTATTTAGAAGGATTGCCCCAAAATAAACAATGAATAAGCAATACATTGTTTTGAAAAGTTATTTTTAAATTACTGGGATTTTTTTTGTTATTAAATATATATGGTACAATATTTTAAATAATTCCTGAAAATGCCAGCTGTAAAATAACAGTAAGTAAGGGTATTAAATTAATCACTTGAGTACTAAAGAAAAAGATTAAAATTACTCCACCAAGTCAATCCTTATTGTAATATGATGCAATATGGAATACAGAGGAATAGGAAGGAAGTGTCTACACCAGATGCTGAAATAAACAGAACCAACCAAATAAATGAGTCATTTACATTCACTCATTTAGTAGGCTTCAAGATGAGATCATCCAATATCTCATATAAAATCATTTAACACAAATTCCACTATAACAGTGCTCCAACTTGTGTGTTCAAATCTACGTTCCAAGAGGTTCCTGTATCTGCGGGAAAGAATAAGAGTGGAGAAGATGCATTTAGAATTTCAGTTTTATACTCAGCAATTTGAACAGGCTTTTGTAACATTTCTGTAATATTTATGTAGTATAATGATTCTTTTGGACAAAAGCTATTTCACACACACACACACACACACACACACACACATATTGGGGGGGAAATTTTATGGATTTTGTGATTGCTTCTGCTAGAATTATACAGTGTCCCAAGTTTTGGAAAATAAAAGGAGAAAAGAAATAGATGTGAATTTATTTTGAAAAAATTTACTACTTTTTCAGCATTGGAGGAGTCAATCTTACTGGTTGGCCTTTATGCAAGGAACTCTAGTTATACAACTAGAGTTATACAACTAAAGGACAAATTCCTATGTATTGAACAAAATTAATCCAACATAATATATTGATGGCTCATTATATCATTAAACAATTAAATTATTTTATACAATTAATTGATTATAATTTAACAGACTTATTCAATGGTGAAAAAAAGAGAAATAAATGATATAAACTGCTATGTAATCCTATTTCCAAATACATGCAGTTGCTAGTTTGTATAATGTTCAGTTCCAGGAAACTTGCACATACTGACTTTGTTTGCCGAATGATTGTGCTCAATTGCATACTGTATGTAAAAATGGCAGCTGCTGTTTTAAATGTTTTGTTGTCTTGACTTACTTGTTTATTAAATTTATATGCCACCTATGAATTAAACAGAACAGAAAGAGGAAAAAAGAGGAAAACCTATAACATTATGTATATGTTTGTGTCTGTCTACTATCATCTATCTATCTATCTATCTATCTATCTATCTATCTATCTATCTATCTATCTATCTATCTATCTATCTATCTATCTATCTATCTATCTATCTATCTATCTATCTATCTATCTATCTATCTATCTATCTATCTATCTATCTATCTATCTAATCATCTAATGGCTTCACATACTTGTATATAATATATGCATATATATCTTTTCCATTCAGATATTTTGCTTCGTACAGCTGCCATTTTGCACATGTGTGAAAATTGTGACTGCCTTCATTTTTTATGTCCCTTGTGTAAAATCAGAATTATGTAAGCCAGGAAATGAACTTCTCATAATAAAATGCTTGATCAAGTACAAAAATTTGTAGGAAGAGAATACTAATTACTGTAGAATAATGAATAGAGCATGGATATCTTTCCAACTATATTATTTAACTCTTTGATCCATAAAGAAGCTAAACCAATCAGATTGACCCTTCTAATATTGAAAATGCTCAAAGGTTGAACATCCCCATCTGATGGAGGCTGGTGGTAGCCCTGCTGATGCTGGCTAAGATAACAGCTAATTCAACAACATAGGAGCAGGTAATGTAATAGTGTCAGTGGCTCCTTTCTTACTTGTTCCCTGCTCCCCTGTGTCTTTCTTCCAATATGGCTTTTAATCTGTTCCTGTGTTCAGCCATTCAAAAAATCAAATAAGGCATGGAACAAGGGGGTCTCTAGCTTCAAAAGTGCTACTGCCTTTGCCTTAATTCTTGGTATGTTGCTTTAGGGTTCCCCTCCCCCCCATTTTTTCATATGATTAATTTTTAATATGCTACTTCTGATCAAACAGTGAAACTAAATCAATAAATAAAACAGATTCAAAACAATTTATGTAGAACAATTCATATTACAAATATATTTAGAACACTCAAAACACAATTTGATTCTTTTAAAAATCTTGAAAATTTAGAAATCTTCAGCAATCAATTCCAAATTCATATAATGGGCCATCAGGAACTACAAGATCATATGTCAAACCTTTGTCAACCCAGTTCAAAGTGTCTACTCAAGGATCTTCTTTATCAGTCAGTTCCTTCATGACTAAAATATGTAGAAGATCCTACTCAAATATCAATATTTAAAATTATTGGATGCTTTTCATTCAGAGTAATAAGTTGCAAATAAAACCCAGGAATTTCTCCGAGTCTTAGTGTTTACTATTATTTGAAATATGTACACACAAATCTTCTACTCAGATCTAAAAATAAATTGCAATGCTTCAAAACTTGGTTAAAGAAATAATAAAATCAATTTAAATAACACAATTAACAGAAAAAGCTTTAGAAATTATATTCCAAAAAGGAAAATAAAAACAAGTGATGCTATAAGGCATATATCAGCACCAATCTTGCCTCCAAGAGAAAGTCATTCTGAACCCAGCATATATTACAGAAAAGTTCCTTTTCTGCATTCCACATAAAGCATATCTCCCTATTCTGGGATGACAAGGAGCCCCCTTAAGCTCATCCAGCCCCCAACAAATCAGGCAGGCTTCCTTCAAATATCAAATTCATAAATCACTAATGCCTTTAAATGTTCTGACTGCAAACTTGTAGTCCAAAGTCGTACAGCCAGTACTATCTGTTGTCAAAGGATGTTCCAGATAACATTCTCACTATTGTGTTCAACACAAACTTCATCTTCCAAGTTACTTTGGTAATGAAAGTAATGAAAATATGGACTCTCTCTCTCTCTAAAACATGCTGCAGAGATTATAGCAGGCACAGATGAACAAATGTATTTAGGCTTTGAGTGGAGAGATGAATCAAGGTATACACCAAAGTTATGAATTTTCTCTTCAAACAATATAATCTCATCCAGACTTCTGCCTAATTCCTGGACTTATGAACCACTAACATACAGTTCCTCTTCTTGACAAGATTTTGTTTTATTGACTCTTATTCAGATTACTACAGTGTGTGGACCACTAATTCAATATCTGTATTGCAAAAAAGATGACTCTGATGACAGTGCAAAATAGAGCTGGGTGTCCAATTCCAAATCTCCTGATGACCTTATTCCACAATCAGGTGGTATTATTATTATTATTATTATTATTATTATTATTATTATTATTATTATTATTATTATTATTATTATTATTATTATTATTATTATTATTATTATTATTATTATTATTATTATTATTATTATTATTATTATTATTATTATTAGTAGTAGTAGTAGTAGTAGTAGTAGTAGTAGTAGTAGCAGCAGTAGTAGCAGTAGTAGCAGTAGTAGCAGTAGTAGTATTGGTATTAGTATTATCTACATACATACACACACACACACATATATACATACATGCATGCATGCATGCATGCATACATACTTACCACATGGAGCCTAGAAGACAGTTAAAGATAGTTTCCTTTCAGGTATGATTTTAACTAATAAGCTTTAGAAACAGAAGAATTTTTCTTGTCATCTGCAAAGAAAAACACAAGATCATCCTACAGAAAATACACTACTGACTATGATGATTTCAGGAGTCTTGTTAGAAACACAAAATATATCATGGTTGCCATTTTCTCAAAGTACAGTAAAGCCCAGTACTTACCTGAATTGTGAGTATCTAGACTGATCAATGGATCAAATCTCCATCCCATCAACTTGATATTTATTTGCTCTTGATGACAGGCTGACTATGAGAGAAGGCCACACTCAACTGACTGGAGTGATCTGATGGCAGTCATTATAAGCATACCTTAGATGAGTGAGAATCCCACTATAAAGAAATCCCACTGTTACAGCAGTGGTTATTTGTGAAGGAGACCTAATCAGCCATGCCCAATGTGTGAATTTCCTTAGCCACAAAGAATGCACATGCACACCCACCCACATCTACATGATTTAGGAGTCCAGAACAACATTTAGAAGCAATTACAAAACTCCAAGCAAGCATACAAATGTTTGCCTGCCAGAATAATTTTAAAATACAAGAAGAGGTTTCTGCATAGCTTTGCAGTTTGAACATGATTGTACTGGTATTAGATTCTAACAATATGCCTTAATTTTTATGCAGAATCCATGCAATTAGAGATGGGTGAATAATTCAGAGGGAATAAATTATTGCCCCTCCTAAAAATGTATTAAGTTTCTTTGTTTGTATAATTTTTGTGAAACTGTTGGATCTTAACTGAATATGTTCAGCTCGATAAACTTTTTTCCCCCCATAGATTCTACTTTAGCATAGTTATAATATCACCTTAATGACTATCAAATATAACATTATTTTGTTATGGAGAGCAAACGGTCAATTCATCAATAGTGCCAAGTCAAAGAAAAACAATAAAATTCTTATAATAGTCAGGTTCTTGCACTTACCTTAGCTATCAGATGATTTGAGAATAATACTCTATTTTATTGTATAACATTTCTCTAGAAGTTTTCAAATTTCTTGTTTTTCTGTACTTCAAATTTCAAGAAAAGTCTTTTTGGGATAAGAGAGGATGAGTAGCCAGAGAGAAATGCATAATGAAAAAAAATAAATAGAACATCAATATCCTCACTCACTTCTCGGTAATAATGTAATCTCAAAAATATTATGAAAATAAATTGAGAATAAAATAGAAAAAACAGACGCTCAATGGCAGGGAGAAGAAACCTTTCAAGAATTCAGACACAGATTTCTGCACACTATTTTCATATACGTAAATATTTACAGTCAATGACTTTTTGTAAAGACATTTATTATGCTAAAGTGACTGTTTAAAGATTTCAACATTAATAGCTGTTTAAATTAAATACAGTATAGCTCCTAATAGCATAAACTGAAATTACAGGTGCAATGAAAGATATATAATTTAAACTTTATCGCACTGAAGCACATGGAAAATTAGAGATTTAAGTTTGGAGAACATAAGGTATATCATCATATTAATTTCACTAAATTGACTGAATTTTGTTTCTGAAGTTGGCATATCCTATGGTTTTGAATTAAACATTTTTCACTATAAAATCAAATGCTTTTGGATTAGGTATAGTCTGGAGTAAACACACTGAAATAAGAATATTCACTTTTCTTCTTAAATTGTTATATCTTGGATAGAAACAGTATTTTGCTTATACTAATTGTGAGCTCTGTAGAAAGTTCTTATTCTTTAGATGCATCCATAATTTTTCATACATAAAATGCATTTGTTAGAAGGCTATTCATAAAATGATATCATGGGATAAATCATTCCAAGACCTTTGAGGTGCTCATTGGACCTTGTTAGAAAGATTAAAAGCTATCATTCTTAGTTATGTGATGGGAAAGATCTTTCACTATTAAATCTGATAACCAACTAGGGTCAATAATGATGAATAAACTACTACCTAGAACATCTTTTTTTGTTTTGCTTCAAGTTTGTTTCTAGTTAGTTTCCTGAAATTTGTAGCATTTACGATGTCCCCGCATGGGATAAATTATTGAGAAGAAGCACATTGTTTGAGTCATTTGATGAAGGCTAGCCTTTGAATCAATAAATTCCCCATTGAATATTATTCTTCAATCTGCAGTCCAGAGCTCAGAATATATTGGTTAAAATGATTGTGATGAATAAAAAAAGAACATGTTTCGTGGAGGTTCATCATATAACAAAGGTGCATTTATGTACTATTGAAGCTCTCATGTCTGCAACCTTTAATTGGGTGAAATTAATGGCTGCCATAAGGCACAATTTTTAAACTAAGATACCTCAAATGAGCTAACTTACAAAATGTGTTCAAAATACAAGACCATGCATCCATAGAATTGAAATTTGGCAAGATTGTGGTTGCTTCAGTGGTGCTGTGCTGCCACACCACTGCTCAGAATTTTAATAGACCAGTTCTGCCCTATCCCTCCAAAGGCCAGGTGGACCAGCTCCTCCTTCAGCCCTTGGAAATCAAATGGACTAGTTCTGCCCTAACCCCTTCAGAAGCTGGGTATATTGGTCCTGAAAGGTTAGGGCAGGATTAGTCTATCTGATTTCCAGTGGCTGAAGGAGGAGTTGGTCCACCTGGCCTTTGGAGGGATAGGATAGAACTGGTCTACTAAAATTTTTCCATCCATTGCCAGAATCAACCTGGCAGAAAATTGGAAAATGCTCCTATTTTCATTGCTTTTTTGTCACTGGTCATTCTGTTTCTCTGTTTAGGTAAAAAAGTATCTCTGAAACAAGGACCCAGTATGTTACAGGTTGTCTAGCATCTTAAAGATGTCTACTTCAAGGAGATGTACAGTTAGAAAAGGGAAGCTGTATTTCTTCACATGCTTAACATACCTCTGAAGAATGGTCTGCAATAACTTACTATTCACATATTCAACATGCATGTTGGTGGAGGTGAATTTTTGATATGTTTTTTTGCCATAGTAGGCTAATACGGCTACCTGTTTGGTTTCATACTTATGCTCAAGCAAACATGGATGAACGTGGTTTTCAGCCCTTATCCACCTAAGATAGATGACTGAAATCTGAACAGACAGGAATAGTAGATATATTTCCTCCCTTTTAGATCTTTCATGAATTATATATCTCATAATGAATGAAATTGGTACTAAACTATCAAACAGTCAGTTATTTGGGGGCCTCCACATAAAAATAAGAAAGAGGTATGCCTTTAGAAAGACAATTTGATCAATGCTATTATTGTGGCACCCTACATCTTTTTTTTTCAAGATCACATAGATGCTGCGTGAGATCTGAGGCAATTATTTGAACATTTTCAAAGTTCATAGTGTTATAGTTTCAATATATTTGCAAGATATCAAGAAATAGGTGACACTGGAGAATTTGGTGAACCTGGACTCTATACATCTTATAAAAGTGAACTATGACTCAAGAATACTTATGCGATCATAATCAATTTATTAGTCCTTAACATGTTGTAATGTTTTGAGAGGGACCTCGGAGTCCTAGTGGACAATCACTTAAATATGAACCAGTAGTGTGCTGCAGCTGCCAAAAAGGCCAACACAGTGCTAGGCTGCATTAACAGAGGGATAGAATCAAGATCACGTGAAGTATTAATACTACTTTACAATGCCTTGGTAAGGCCACACTTGGAATACTGCATCCAGTTTTGGTCACCACGATGTAAAAAAGACGTTGAGACTCTAGAAAGAGTATAGAAAAGAGCAACAAAGATGATTAGGGGACTGGAGGCTGAAGCATATAAGGAACGGTTGCTGGAATTGGGTATGTCTAGTTTAATGAAGAGAAGGACGAGGGGGGACATGATAGCAGTGTTCCAATATCTCAGGGGCTGCCACAAAGAAGAGGGAGTGAAGCTATTTTCCAAGGTGCCTGAAGGCAGGACAAGAAGCAATGGATGGAAACTAATCAAGGAGAAAAGCAACCTAGAACTAAGGAGAAACTTCCTGACAGTTAGAACAATTAACCAGTGGAACAACCTGCCTCCAGAAGCGGTGAATGCTCCAACACTGGAAGTTTTTAAGAAGAGACTAGACAGCCATTTGTCTGAAATGGTATAGGGTTTCCTGCCTGAGCAGGGGGTTGGAGTAGATGACCTCCAAGGTCCCTTCCAACTTTTATTATTATTATTATTATTATTATTATTATTATTATTATTATTATTATTATTATTATTATTATTATTATTATTATTATTATTATTATTATTATTATTATTATTATTATTATTATTATTATTATATAATTACCTTCTCTGCTAATCCTTATAATTTACAAGTATAATAATTTTTTGAAGATAGGACTGCATATCAGCTAATGTGTGGGTAGGATAGGAGAGGGTGTTTTAAAATTTAGCATTATACTTATGAAGTAGCTTATGAAAAGTTACTTTATTTTAGCTCCAAAGCTCCCTCTTTGACCTTTTATGAAGCTTCAATTAATATTTATTTGCATCTAAAACTTAAAAGGATGCACAGTTTACATTTTTACGTCTCTGGTTACACAACACCCCTGATAAAATATTCCCCCTTGAAATCTACGTGGATGAAGAAAGGTATACAGCTGACAGGTTTCTGCAAACAAGCAGGAATAAAATAGAAGGCTCGTGAAGAAAATGTTCTTTCACTATCTTTAACTGAAGGTTAAAATGTGTGAGAGTAGATGAAATCTGACTACTGACAACATGTTGTAGAATACTGACATTCTCGTCAGCAGAAGGCAGACACCATTGCATCTACACAATGTCTGTTGCTAACATGATGGGAAACGACCGGTGTAGTAGATATGCGGAAGAAAAAGGTGCAAGAGAACCGTCCCCTAGAAGCCTCATCTCCTAAAAGTTCCCTTTTCCTTTTCTCCTGTGAGCTTTTGACAACTTCAACTATTCTGAAATTTTGGATTAGAGGAAGATAGCATATACTGAACAAACGTTAATCATTCCAAACTACACATGAAAAATATTGCAGATATTTTTTTAATCAGCTTTATATATTGCTTTTCAGATAGAAAACAGGCTCCCAGGAATATCGAAAGCACGGAATCTTACAGTTAGAACATGGAGTGATATTATACAATAAAGAGAAGAAAGGGTAAAAACCCATATTTTTTAAAAAAAAAATCAATAAAATATAAAATAGCATTTAGGTAATGTTTCAAGGGGTTCCAAAAAGATACAGTAACTAGATAAGCAAATATCAGCATCCTTTGGGAACTATAAAACAGGAGGGCTACTTGGCATCTTTTGAACTAAAAATAGAGGAATATTCATGTTTTTCTGCTAAGGATTGAATATTTGGATTTATAAGGGTGGCTACTGTCCTGTTAATGATTTAAGCCAAGGATGAAAAAAATGCAGTCCAGGAGCCTTATGAAAGTAGTCAGCATCTCTTTTACACCCTCCCCTTTGCATTTTGGAGGGTTTAGCGAAAGGTTAAGTGACAAAATGGGTGCCTTAAGGCTGGGCCAAGACATTCCACTGATCATTTTACAAAAAGTAATGGGTTGGCCAATATATTAAAAAAAACACTAAAATTCATTTTGTTGACAGTATAATTGATATAATCACTCTTTCCATTTATAAAATTAATATGAATTTAATATTCCCTTTATGTCATATTAAAATTTACAATTTGGTAATAATGTTCAGAGTTATTTGCAAGCAACTCTCAAGGCTTTGGAGTCTGGAAAGAACTTTATTTTATAAAGTGGAAATGTGCAGCCTGAGAACCTGTAACCATCTGCCTGCAGACAATAATTACTGTGAAATGTTTTAATATAGTTCAAATAGACATTTGTCATACGGATTATTATTTTGGCACATTGGAAGATAATAATATTCTATAAACTTGATCAAGAAATATATCATTATCTTTACTCACTTTTTTAAAAAAAATGAAACCTGAAAATTGTATTGAAAGGGGATACATAATTGGAACATAATCCCATATTATAGAATTATCAATTCTGTCGTACATGATTAGGCAAGGATCTATCAGCTAGAATAATACAGTGTAAGCTTGGATGAAATGAAACAGGGACATTGTTGCCAAGCCTTTGGTGCTGCATTTCCTAAATTAAGAAACAGTAAAAAATGCTCACAGACACACAGAATAAAACAAAAGTTATAATCCACTAGAAAAATTGTTGTGAGTGAAATAAACATAGAAATTATACACTGAAGGGACTTTAGGCATCATCTAATAGAAAGCTTTGTTCAGTGCAGGATCTATCAAATAATAATTGACAGATAACCCTGCATTTTTTATTTGAAGACCTCTGGCAAAAATTCACCACTTCAGTGATAGCCTGTTCCATTGGTTGAAAATTCCCTTCCCTCTGGTTTTAATTCATTGTTCCGGTTCTGCCTTCAAGGCAGGGTTCCCCAACCCCCAGGCCATGGACCAACACTGGTCTGCGGCATGCCAGAAACCAGTCATACAAACAAGTGAAGCCCCACCCACACACGCACGGGATGCAGGCAGTGTGTGAAACTATTGCCCCCTCCAGTCCACAGAAAAGCATCTCTCCATGAAACTCGTCCCTGGTGCCCAAATGATTGGTGGTGGGGCGGGACTGTTCCAGGGCAATACAGAATAAGTGTATTACCTCTCCTATTAGATTCTTTCAAATATTGCTTTTATTTTATGTTTTCTTCCATTCAGCTGAATCCGATTATGAGAGACTGCCTGGACAGGTCCTTGCAGTTTTCTTGACAACATTTTTTTTTTCAGAAATAGTTTGCCATTGCTTCTTTCCAAAGACTGAGAAAAAGGGACTAGCTCAAGATCACATTGCTGGCTTTGTGCCTAAAACTGGACTAGAACTTCCTACTTTCTAGCCTGATGCTGCTACAATACACTGGTGCTCATTGCTACTATATATTGCATTATATCATATATCAGCTTTCCCTTCTGTAGCCTAAACATATCAAAAAACTTTAATTGTTAGTCATAAGAGCTGATTTTGAGAGTCCCTCATTATTTTGGTAACTGTCTCCTGAATTCACTCCAGTTTGTCACTCTCCAATTTGTCTGCTGCCACTCATGGAGGTCAGGCCAGGATTCAACAATGGAATAATTACTTGTCCTAAAATCATAACTGAGAGATCACGGTATAATTTTGCTCAGCCAGTTTGAATGTGTGATATCTATGAACTGTGCTATTAAAATAACCTTTACTGATTTCAGCTGGTACCTTCATTAAAGCAATTCAGAGATTCTGGGAATCTCTGCCCTTCAAATATGGCCAGTGAATATTCTCCTCAGCATATTTTTATATTCCCTAGCCCTCTTATTCTCCTCACCCCCTGTATCCTCTTTGCTTTTGATTTTCCCTCCACTGTGTAAAAAATGGCAAGCTCAGAATTTTAGTGTCAGTAAAACTACTTACTCAGTAGTGTAAGTTGATCAGACTCCAACTGATCAACTTACAAGCCAAAAAACAACAGAAGAGGAACAAATTAAGATCAAAGAGGATTCTACACAACAACACGCACAACCTATTGAGAACTTTGATAATCAAACACTGACTTTAACTAAAGTACCTGTAACTCCAAAAGCAACAGGAACTGATCAAAAAACACAATATATTGAGAACTTAGACAATTTTTACAATCAAATAACAATTACAACACCGGACGTGACCTTTTATTCTAATCAGATGAAATTGGAAGAAGAAGAAGAAGAAGACCAGACTGAACTGATGATAAACATTCCAAACCAAACATGGAGATTTGAATTATTAGGGCAACAATCTAATAACTACAAAGGGGCCAGTTCCTTTGAAAAATTGATAACTGGATGTTCTCCCTTGATTCAAACGACATGTGTAGGAATGAAGGGAGACTCATTTGAGGATTTAAAGGCTCTGGTATGGAAGCCTGCTTGGCACAAAAAGAAAGCCAGAGTTAGATTTAAAAACGGGATTTAAAATTTCACTTAATGGGTTAAGGAGATTTTTAGCGATATTGATTGATTTAATATTTAGGACTTAGATATATAATGGAAATGAAAATTAACTGTTAAATTATAGCTTTGAATTGTAATATGGGAATGGGTTTGTGACAATGAAAGATATTTTATCAGTAAATGAGGAGCTACTAGGATGAGAAATAGAATATATTTGTGAAATAAAGTAAGAATGTAATTTTTGGAACAACATGTGTATTCTAGATACGATAATTATCTTGTAATGAAATGAGGGAAATTAGGGTTACCCGAAGTTTAAACATTATGGTTATTAAAGGCTAAATCGGAATATGGTAATTGGAATTAAGTAAAACTTAAAAACAGGACTTGGATATGTATAAGTAAAATTTTATTGATAAATGTATTGATTGATTGAGCTTTATCTAGAAATGTATTAACTTGAATATGATATAATAATTAAGGGAAATAGAGAGGGAACCTTTAATGATCTAACCTGAGATATATATGAATGATTTTGTTATTGAACTATTGATTACCCTATCACCACGCTGCTTCCTAATTACTTGGATGTAAAAATTGAAAAATTAATAAAACTTTTTAGAAAAAAAAAGAGTGAATTAGAGGCTTCCCTGTTCCGGATCGTGGTGCTGGCAGACGTGCGGGGCGATCGCTCCCTCCGCCGTCTGGTTTTCTCTCGCTGGGGGACCCTGAAAGGGGTTGAAAGCTGCCTTGGAGGGGCGACGAGCAGGGAAGAGGACCTTCGACTGATCTCGGAAGGGCGGCAGCCCTTCCGTTTGATCCGGAGGAGCTCTTCGGACCGACGGAGAAAAGATCGGCCATCCACATGGCCCATCATTAATGCCATTTCCAACCGAGGTCAAACTCACAACTAAGCACTTGAAAGCACCACGGAGGAACTGGGTGAGACCCTACCTGCTTTTTACCCCAAATATTTTTTTCTGTAAAAGCTCTCTGAAATTGCTTCCCCCTGTGAGGAGAGAGGGAAGGGAATGTCCTTCTCCCACCCTCTAAAATGGTGGCGGCTGCCTACATTGGGGAGATGAAACCTTGAAAAATATATTTAAGTAATTGGATTTACATGTTTTCTTGATCTGGCGACCCAAAAAGTTCCTACTTTCACGGGAACTGGCTATTTTAACTACTTGGAAAAAAAAACCTGGATAAAAGTCTAGCCTGTTTGAAAAGGATCCTAAAGGCCACCGGGGACATCTTGTGGTGAAGCCTGGTATAGCAAGTGAATATCCCTGGCAAAGAGATCTGTTTACAACCTAGATCTGGCCTTGGTACTATCTAAAGATAAAAAGCTGCAGCTGGGAGCTGGAACTGGCTCTTAAGAACTGTGGAGGGGAACATTCACTGACTCTTGCTTAAAAAATTAGCCTCCACTAAAGGACTATCTACAAATATTTCAGAAATGGAGGGGGACCAGCAACAAACGTTCCTTGACTATAAACTTATACTTGAAAAAATCCTTGAAGCTACTGAGATAATTAAATCCAGACTGAAAGACAAAGGCGCCAGCTTGAACCTACAAACTGAAATCCAGACTCCAACTAAAGAATTTACAACCCAGAAAACAACAGAAGCAGGAGAAATCAATACTAAGGCAGAGGACTCTAAGGAACAACAACAATATATTGAAAATTCTGACAATCAAATCCTGATTGCAACCAAAGAACCTACAACTCAAAAAATAACAGACGTGGAACAAAGTAACACCAAAACAGAGGATGCTAAAGATCAACGAGGACAGCACATTGAAAACCTAGTTAATCAACCAATAACTATAAAATTGGACATGACCTTTTACCTAAACCAGAAGAAACCTGAGGAAGATGAAGACCAGACCGAATTGAAGATAAAGATACTAGAACAAACATCGAGACTTGAATTACCAGGGCAACAACTTAATGATTATAAATGGACCAGTTCTTTTGAAAAGTTGATGGCTAGACGGTCTCCTTTGATTCAAATAAGATATACCAGAATGAAAGGAAACCTATTTGATAATTTAAAGATATGGGTATGGAAACCTGGTTGGCAGAAAAAGAAAGCTAGAGTTAGGTTTAAAAAATGGGGCCTTCTGACTTACTAAGAGAGATCCTAAAGTCTCGATTAATGGGCTAAAGGGAGACTTGGAGATGAAGGAAAATATGACTATTAGATTTAAATGTTGTTGGATTAATTGACTTAATAATTAGGGTACAGATTTATAAGGGAAATGGAAATTAAATATCAGGAAATACCCTTAGCCAGAAAATATAGATGATGGATGGATTCGAGACAATAAAGGTTACTCTATTAGTAAGCTGTGATGTATCAGGATGAGAATTAGAAAATGTATATGAAATAAAAATAGAATATATTTAAGTAAGTAATATGTGTATTTTAGATATCATAACTTTTGTGTAGTGAAATAAAGGAAATTTGGGTTACCAGAAATTTGAATATTATGGATGTTAAAGGTTAAAATTGGAATACTGTAATTAGAAATTAAGAATTAGGTAAAACTTAAAAACAGGATATGGATATGTATAAACAAAAGATAGATTGATAAATGTTTTAATTGTGCTTGCTATGGCTAGAAATTTACTAGTTTAACTATCTTATATCAAATGTTAATGGGAAATAGAGAAGGAATTTTTGACAATGTAACCTGAGATATGTACTAAAAATGCTATTATTGAATTATTGATTACCCAGTCACCACGTTGCTTTCTAAATACTTGGATGTTAAAATTGGAAAACTAATAAAATTTGTTACAAAAAAAAGAGTGAATTAGAGCTCCCTCCAGCTGCCATCCTACCATCCAGGCCATTAGAGTTCCTCCTCACTCCATCCACTTTGAAATATATACAGTATATATTGCTCAACTCACCCATATATGTTTTAAGGAAGGAAGGAAGGAAGGAAGGAAGGAAGGAAGGAAGGAAGGAAGGAAGGAAGGAAGGAAGGAAGGTTGCTTGGTTCAAAGCAGGCTTGCCACTATTCCCTTAATGCATATTTTAATGCATGTTAATCAGAAGGCAGTTTGGCAATTAAGTGCAGGGAGAAGTAAAAATAAAGCCTAAATAATGCAGATGGACTTCTGGAACAGATTGGTAAGCCCTTATGGGGGTGGTAAGGTTATCCCAAATACCAAGAGTTTCCATAACCACTCACTTGTTATGCAGGACCACTGTGTTGTAAGAAACTGTGAACATAATCAACTTGGTTTCAAATAAGCCATAGCAGAGCAAAAGGAAAATGTCTCAAAAGTAGTCAATAGCTTAAGACCAGCAAGATCCAGAGTATTTCCAGTCAGACAAACAGTCCTATGTGTAGAGCTGCTTGTTATCAAATGTAGGACGTAGGTTTGGACAATAAATTATATAAGCTATTGAATCAGATCTTTTTTTAAAAGGCCTAGTACTGTAAATGAAAGTGGAGCAGTGTCTTGCAAAATAAAACCTACCGATAAAGACTTCATCATCTAAAGTTTAATAAGAACTTCCTGGAGTATTTTTTCTCCTTTTGTTTTTTTTAATGTGATTTTGTTGATTTGCTTGTTTATAAACAGCATATTTATTTAGTATTTTTCTCCCCTTTAAATTTTATTTTAGATGTCAAGATTTCATCTTAGTTTGATAAGAACCAGCTGTTTTCTTCAAAGATAATTTTCTGGAACTGTTGTTTGTCATAATTACATTGCAATTACAGAGTCATATCCATTAAAGCAGATGAACATTTCTATGTGTCCTTCTAACTCATTAGAAGTCATGAAAATGATAGATGTGGGTTTATTATTGCTTAACTATTGCCCTCTTTGGTAAGATGACAAACTATTTTTTAGGTGGGTGGGGAAAAAGTTTGAGAAAAATAACTTTTCAGAAGCAATCACATGCCCAAATGTGGTCATAGTGAAAGAAAAATACTAACACTTCAAATTCTAAGAAACTATAAAGATTATTAAAGGATTATATGGTACATTTGTGTGTCTAATGTACCTATTTACAGCCAGCAATGTGGTTTAAAAGCCTCTTCAGCTTGGAGATTTGATTGCCTTTTTGACAGCTACAAAAAAGCAAGGGTGCAAAAGTTTTTTAGTCCAAGAACTAAATGGGCTTTGGGATAATACATTGTGAACAACATAAACAGCGAACTACAGCTCAAAGAAAAAGGGATAGCCTCATTTCTGCAATGTAGATTCTTGTGTTTGACTATATGCCAATACACAATGGCACCTACCAAACACAAGAGCACAACAAAGAAGCACCAATATACCCCATTTTGTTCTCTTTCTGATACAGTACAGATTCACATTCTTCAAATATACAGTCCAATCACTTTTTACAGAAACACGATAGATCAAAAGGTACTGAACAGTGTAGGAAAGAAGACAACTATCTTTTTTTTATATGAGAAGTTCTGTTCTACAATATTAAAAGATATAAAAGAGGCTCCCATTTGCATTTTCCCCCTTCCATTCAATAGTGTCCAATCCTTGGAACCTGCCTGGACAAGTCTCTGCAGTTTTTGTGGCAAGGTTTTTCAGAAGTGAGAGAATGTGACTAACCTAGCTGGCTTTATGCCCAAGACAAAACTCAAACTCATGGTCTCTAGTCTGGTGCCTTAATCACTATATCAAACTGACTCTTGTACTTTTCTCATATCAACATAAAAACGAAGGACTCTGTCTATGGAATAAGAAAGCAACCATTCCTTCCATAAATAGTTTGTCATAGCCACATGCTGATCCATAACACAGTAAGTAGCTAGTCAGCAGCATTGAAAAGAAGCAGCCAAGCTGTTTTTTCTCACATTGACCAAATTCTCTTTTTTCCATGCTGCCCAGCAGGAAAGAAAGCTTTCTCCTTTTTGCACACATGGTTGAGGAAAGATCTTTAGATGGGGAATTTCATATTAAATATATAGACCAGAGGTATGGTAGAGAACTGATGGATATTTAAATGAATTGTTTGGATATCCTTCTAAAATTAATGGTATACTGAAATCAGCCTTGCAATTTCTTGTAATTTTTCTCCACTACAACTGACGCTTCTGTTCTTCTCTTAATTTCAGGTTGCTTGAGAATTTCTTTAAAATATCCCTTGTAGCTTACTCAATTATTACTATTGATGGTACTCTTGTGGACATTTTTTCCTTGTTATTCCTTTTTCCATTACTCAGAATAGTCCTTGGCTGTTTGAAAAATTAATTGAAAGAATTCCCACATGGTATCTTCTCTTAGGATTTAATTGAAGTCATGAAGGTGTAACTCACTGGAGAGCTGATTATACAGTGAAAGACAGAACACTGACACACATCCCTCGGCCACCATATAATTAGAGAAGGAAGTGCAAGACCACCTCACACCATTCATAAGAATTTCTCCAAAATTCTCTTTTCCTCTGAGGAAATTTTAAGAAGCATACAATTGAATAAGAAATATTAGAAAAAAAGTGCAAGATAATTTGTGTCCCTGATGCATTTCTGAAGGGTATCTGGTTTATTGATTGGAAGTGTGATAGATAATAGTTTGAATCTAGTTAATGAAAGGAATGTTCTTTGCTGTAGAAAGAATATAAATAGTTTGAACCTAGTTAATGTAAGGAATGTTCTTTGCTGTATAAAGAATACTACAATTAAATTTGTCTTTCTGCATATTCAGAACAACTTGCAAGTTCTTAAATATTATGTTAACTTCTTTTTGTCATCATCTTCCTGTTAATCATTATTTCAGGAAATTATGTGCTAAACATCTTCTGTTTTAAGATATATATATCATAATCCTGGTCAACACTACAACTCCCATCATTTCTAACTAGCAGTCCAACACATCTGGATGACTGTTGTATATTATATAGCCATATGTTTTATATAAAACCCTCATTTAGAATTGCCTGAAAATCCAGGAAGACCTTTCTAATTTAAAAAGAATATTTGTGGATTTTGTCTACAGCATCTGTTCTAGTGCTAATTGACAGTCATAACTATGATTTCTTTTAGAATTATTTACTATAAATGGAAGATCATGTTACTCTGTGATAGAAACTTGATTTCTTGAGAAGAAACTGATTTTTTTTTAATGGGAATTGATTCTTATTCTCAACTTTTGAGAAAAGAATTCTCTGGAAAGAAACCTTTTATATTTAGCTTTGTTAACTACAAGCAATGGTTTAATATTGTTTAATTTGGTTTCATTATGATTATGCTTTTATATTTTTATATGTAGTTCATTTCTTATGTAATACTTGAGAAAAGACAGCATATATAAATCATTCTTTATCTTAATGCTATTACTTTAGTCCAGGTACAAACCAGATATTTTGGACTGTATTTCCAATTAGCCCTAGCACTGGGTAGGTTTCAGGAAATGAAACTGTTTGGCAAAAAAGATGAATATATTGTGCATTTTGCTTTCTTTTAAATCATTGATTTGAGTATTCACAATTTTGCATCATTTTCTATGGGTTTATGATCATCCCTTGGTAAAAAAACAAAACACCACCCTATTTAATTCATTTTAATTAACCTTTGTAAATAAAAAACAGAATGTCCACCTTTGTTGTAAATCTCCAAAACTTATTGATATACTTTAGATATTTGGATTTTTTTTTCTCTTTAACAAATTTGGCTCTCATTATATTTTGCAAAACATGTTGCCATGACTCAGGCTTTTCTTGGAAAATGCTACATAAAATGGGACTTCTGAAGAAAAAATGGCAGGCCGAAGATTACTTCGTGAAAAGACACATATCTCGGGAAATGACTTTTTCCCCCTAAATGGAACCAGTATGAGATATCTAGAATTGCTATAAGTTTGTCTGATGGCAAATAGACTGAGCGTTTTTTGTTCAGTTCAATGGAATATACCCTCTGCAGAACTGAAAGACCTAAGATCTTCATTAGCTTTTGGAAAGCTTAAAATACATATTTTATACAGGTATTTTACTATTATTTTAACTGTTAATTCTACTTGTTTAATTTAGTTCTTTATAGTATCATTCTGTTTTTAAATTTTTATTATACAATTTGTTTTTATTATGAATTGCCAAGAGAATTTGGTAGCCAAATAAATAAATATACTGTACATATAGCATTCATTTTATTCTTTAATAAAAACTTGTGAAATTTAGAGAGACAGGGAGACAGAAAGGAGGTGGATTATCTTTAATCTCAGTCCATTTTGGGAAAGTTGCTTCAGAATCAGAAAATATGCTGGTAATATGACCCCAAGATTCAACTCTTCACACCATTCTATAGATAGATAGATAGATAGACAGACAGACAGACAGACAGACAGACAGACAGACAGACAGACAGACAGACAGACAGACAGACAGACAGACAGACAGACAGACAGACAGACAGACAGACAGACAGACAGACAGACAGACCAGACAGAGCGACAGACAGACAGAGACACAACATGATAGATAGATAGATAGATAGATAGATCGATGATAGATAGATAGATAGATAGATAACCTTTATTGTCATTTTTTATATGTGGGCACAATGGCACACATAAAAAATGAAATTTAGTTGCCCGCTCTCAAAGTGAAACATATACATGACACACACCTAAAACATACTATGTACAACATATATATAGACCCACATCCCTACATATACATAGCAAATAAATATTAAATACTGTCCATCTTGAATATATAACGCAAGGAGGAAGTTTTGAGAGTTCACAAGGTTAATGCTGTATGGAATGAAACTATGGCTGAATCTGGATGTTCTGCTACGGATACCACGAAGCCTCCTCCCAGAAGGTAACAAGGGTTTCGTGAAGAGGATGGGTAGTGTCCCAGATAATCTTACGGCCCGGCTCAAGCAACGTTCTGCTATGTCCTGGATGGTAGGGAGGAACTGCCAATGATCTTTTCAGCCATCTCACCACTCTCTGCACCGCTTCCTGTCTGAAGCAGTGATGCCTCCAAACCAGACTGTGATGCTGTATGACAGATGCTCTCGATTGTCCCCCTGTAGTAGAAGGGGAAGGAAGATGTGCTTTTCTCATGCGGCACAGAAAATGCAGGCGCTGCTGTGCCCGCTTCACCAGTTTCTCACTGTTTAGCGACCAAGTCAGCCTACTCGTTAGCTGCACACCCAGGAATTTGATGCTGGTAACCATCTCCACAGGTGAATCATAATGCACAGAGAAGTGTGGCTGTGCCTGCCTTTTCTGAAATCAACAATGATCTCTTTGGTTTTTCCTGTATTTAAAACTAGGCTGTTTTCCTTACACCAGTTCACCAACCCCTCAACCTCCTTGCGTAAGCTTCCACCTTGTCATCCTGAATAAGGCCCACTACTGTTGTATCATCTGCGAACTTCACAATATGGTTGGTGGCAAACCTGGCACAGCAGTCATGGGTCAACAGGGTGAACAGCAGCGGACTTAAGACGCAGCCCTGAGGAGAACCTGTGCTCAAGAAAATGGTATTAGAGGTATTTGTTCCAACTCGCACATATTGGGGCCTGTTGGTAAGAAAATCCAGGATCCAGTTGCACAAAGGAGTGTTTAAGCCTAAAAGGCCCAGTTTGTCTACTAGATGCTGGGGAATGATTGTGTTAAACGTCGAACTGAAGTCGACAAACAGCAAATGCACATGAGTATTTCTTTCCTCTAAGTGCTTCAGGCTCAGATGGAGAACGGAAGAAATAGCATCCTCCGTAGAGCGATTTGGTCAGTAGGCAAACTGAAGCGGGTCAAATGCTGGTGGGAGGCTAGATACAATAGTGTCCTTTATCAGCTTCTCAAAGCATTTCATGATGGTGGATGTCAGTGCAACTGGACGGTAATCATTGAGGCCTGTAATTGTGGACTTTTTTGGCACTGGCAAGATGATGGCCATCTTAAAACACGATGGGACCACTGCCTGCTACAATGAGAGGTTGAAAATATCAGTGAGAACACAAGCCAGCTCCTCTGCGCATTCCCTGAGGACACGTCCAGGGATGTTATCTGGACCTGCTGCTTTCCGAATGTTAACTGTCTGTAGTGTTTTCCGGACAGAGGTGACATCAAAGCTAGGCACTTGCTCATCAGGTTGGGGGAGAGCTTTCCTAGCAGGAGTACTATTTGATGCCTCAAATCTACCAAAAAATGCATTCAGTTTGTTTAGGAAGTCTGTGTCATCCTTACATCTCGATGGAGCCACCTTGTAATCCGTAATGGCCTGGATCCCTTGCCACATTTGCCTGGTGTTTGTTGGGTCCTGAAAAAAGTTCTGAATTTTCTGGCAATGGGCTTGCTTTGCACCTTTTACGGCACTTTTCAGATTTGCTCTGGCTGTTCTAAGTGCCAGCATGTCCCCAGATTTAAAAGCCACATTCCGTGCTTTCAGCATCTTGCGGACCTCATAAGTCAGCCACGGTTTTTCATTCGCCCTCACAACAAAGCTTTTCAGGACACAGACATCTTCTATGCACTTTTGGATATATGCAGACACCGTGGTGGCATACTCCTCAACATTTGTATGTTGGTTATCAGTAGCTGCTTCCTTAAACATGCCCCAATCTGTACATTTAAAGATTTATACAGAAACTAAAACTAAGTGGGCCAAGGATTATGGGATTGCATATTTTGGTCTTGCTCCATCAGAATTATAGGAAAAATTTCAGGAAATGGTACAACTGAATTCAACTGTACGTAATTACATTCATCTACGAAACTGGAGAGATTGGTTGTCCAAAACTATAACATTGGAGAGGTGTGACCACATTAAATGTGGGAACAATGTCCCTTTCCCGTGATTGACAATGAGAATGACAAGAAAGCAAATTTTTCTTTCTCATATCTTTTGTGTATGCAGAGCAAGAATATCTAAATAGGACCTGTATTGAAATGATCTAAGACATTTCCTTCAGGGACAAGGAAATAATAAATGTTTCCTGACTTGAGCTCTAGGGAAAAAGAACGTTGTATTCTGCACTGACATTTCAGCCCTAAACCTCAGTCAGAATGACCTTCTGGTAACGTATATAACATTTACTTTTCAGTTTCAAAACAAAGTGCATTCTGAAACATTAGAAGGAAAATTATTAAAGGCCACTTGATGATTCATGTAATTCAAGAGAAATACATAGTTTTTAAAGTTAATGGAAGATCAAGTCACAAACTGTGGGTTTAATTAATTTCCTATAGCTATCATTCTTGCTTTGCTTTATGGTGCTCTATTTAAAAGCAAAACAAAAACCAGTTTCTTCATTATTTAATTTTTTTCCTCCAGAGAACAAAAGTCAGATTTCAGTGAAAAAAACAAACAATTAAATGTATGTAATATATATAATATAAAGATAAGAGTCAACACTGAGAATCAGTTTACAGTTGAAAGCATGGATGAAAAGGAAAAGGAAGAAAATAATGCATTTAAATATTTTGAATAACAGAAAAATAGGATTGGAAGGAACTTGGAGATCTTCTAGTCCAACTCCCTGCTCGGGCAGGAAACCCTACACCATTTCAGGCAAATGGTTGTCTAATCTCTTCTTAAAAACCTCCAGTGTTGGAGCAGCCACAACTTCTAAAGGCAAGTTGTTTCAGTGATTGTTCTAACTGTCAGGAAATTTCTCATTAGTTCTAGGTTGGTTCTCTCCTTAATTAGTTTCCACCCATTTCTTCTTGTCCTGTCTTTATGTTCTTTGCAGAATTAACCCTCTCTTCTCTGTGGCAGCCCCTTAGATATAAAAGGGGCTATCATGTCACCCCACCCCTTAGATATAGAAGCACTGCTATCATGTCACCCCAGTCCTTCTTTTCATTAAATTAGACATACACAATTCTTACAACTGTTCTTCATATGTTTTAGCTTCCAGTCCACTAATCAACTTTTTTTCTTCTCTAAACTCTTTCCAGAGTCTCAACATCTTTTTTTTTTTATATTGTGGCAACCAAACAATTTTATGCACTTAAACTCTGGGGAAAATATTAATGTATGATAGAAGTTAATAACCAGAAATGATATTTAAAGCTGTGTACAGTTTTCAGCCATTAGATAACAGCAGCTTAACAATCCACAGCTTGAAATCCACAGTTTAACATTAACACTGCCGATTAAGATCAAATAAGGTATGATTCTTCCATAGGCTTCTTTGAGTCATGTTGTTTTCATTTGGTAATATTATTTGGTAAGGACAGGATTTTTGATTGTGTTGCACTATTCAAAATTTTGTGGTGAAGTCCCTTACTGAGTGTCCAGAACAAATGATAAATGGAAAATACTTGATATTTCTCATTAAATCAGGGATGGTTTGCCAAGAATCTCTTGCCAAGAAGCAGAAAAACCAGTTTTAGAATACCCAGGAAGAGCCATTTTGGTGTAGTAGCATAGAAACTAGGAGACTAAGTTCTAATCCCCCCCCTTAGGTATGAAAGCTGCTGGTTGAGTGTATTGGGGCCAATATTCTCTTTCATCCCAACCCACTGCACAGGATTATTGTAGGGAAATAGAAGAAGGAAGGAGTATTTATTTGCCTTGAGATATTTATTAAACAATTTTTGGGATAAAAGGAATAAAGGTGGCATAAAAAAACCTAAAATATCTATCTCTATCATCCATATCTATCTATGTCTACATTTATATTTATATCTGTAACTCAGAGTTGAACTGTGGAAATCTTTGTAGTGTCTGAGCTTGGTTGTTTACTTGTAGACTATGGTAACATCTTCTAGGTAACAAAAACATCTTCAAGAAAGTCCCAAAGACTCCACAGTGAAGACATTAAATGAAATATCCTCACTGCAAATCACTTTTCCCAGGAAGATTTTAAAGTATTTTGGTAAAATCCTTTGTATATCAACTAGCAGTTTAAAAACATTCCATACTCAGGTGACCTCCTTAGATCTGACCATATGTTTTTGCTTCTTTATTGCTACTTATTGAAATGGTTTTTGGATGGTTTTATACTATATTTTGTAACTGAGAAAAGGCATAATTTGTTGATTATGCCTTTTCAAATGAAAATTCTAATAAATTTGCAACATGTTTCTGTACATATTTATTATGAAATTAAGGATTAGCAAGCCTAAGGGATTAGCAAGAGTGTTTTTAACCTTTTTTATTGATTTTCCATGGTGAAGCTGGACCAACCCCTTCAAAATTACAAGAGAGCATCCAGAAGCATCTTAAAAGCTAATTTTTCTGGCCCCAATATTAGGATGGTGATATGTACAAAGTTAGATAATAACTACAGTATAGTTCAACATGAAAAAACTGCGACTGCCTCAAGGCCGTGCAATATGCTTTATAATTCTGCTTCCTCAAAAGCTCTCAGAATTTTGAGATGTATCATTCTTACTTCTCTTATATGCCAGGCCCCTAATGATTGGTGCAACAATGATTATGGAGAGAAAATTAAGACAGGAAATAAAAATACTAAAAGGTAAAAAACCTATCAAAAGTTGTCATAAAATATTCAGGAAAATCCAGGCAGATATAAGCATTATGGAAAATAAAGAAAAATCTATGATGTATGAGAAGCTTTTGCTGGGATAACATCAAAGATAATCAATAACCACAAATAACCAAATTATGGAAAAGAACAGTTGTATTGAATTCCAGACAAAGAATGGAGTAATAATAAATGGGGAAATTAAGAAATGGCTGAAATATTAAGACAACCTTGTGGCCTATGTGAATAGATCATCTCAGAAAGTACAAAAGTACAAAAGAATAGAGCTGGAAGGGACTTTGGAAGTCTTCTATCTAGTCCAACCCCCTGCTCTAGCATGACCTGTGCTGCCCCTCCCCCCACACACACATGTATGGCAAGAATCATACAGGTGTGTATTCCCAGTCAGGTCCTTGGAAATCACCCTTGTTTTAATCAATACTCAAAGTACATCCCTGCTAACACATCTAATGAGTACTTCCTTAGAACACTGCTTTTATCCATTGAGTCATTTTTCCTCCTTAAAAATGCAAACCAATAATCATCAGAAACTTACATAATATAAGAGTAACCTCAACAACATTTTTTACTCATATAACCAAACTGCCTATCAATTCCATTCAGTTCAAGTAGCATGAACATCTAATCCATTATTAACATGTTGCACAAATAATGATGGATCTGAGATTATTTTTTTGTGAACTGAATACAGCTATATAGAAGTGCCTGCCACAAAGAAACAACTGTATTTATGTAAATTAGCAAAAACAACAAGAAACATGAAACAAACCTTATGATTCTAATGAATAAGCCATTATATCCATTACTTTAAGGATGTCAATCGGCTTTGCATTCCATAGCTATACTTTAAAATTAGGTATAGATAGGACCAGTTTCAACTTGTTGCACAGGTCCAGATTCCGATCATCATTCTCCCTTGCCTTTCCCACTCCTGGGCCTAAAGGCCATCCTACCGGCAACTTGGCTGTCGCCTCCTTAGCCTCCTCCACTACCTCAGTTGCCCGCACTCTCCTTATAAGCTCGTGATACCCCCAAACATTCCTTCTAACTTCGACCTTTATTTGGCTCCGGACAGGGTCCGAAGCCAAAGCACCCCAGGAGAGTTGTTCTATCCTGGCCTGTTCCACCTCGGTTGGATCTAATCCCCCCCTCTCCACAACCTGATATAATAATCTATTCAGGCGTGAGACTTCTGGTTTGCCATCGTGGTCGCCGCGGATGCTGGAAGGTGAGCTCCGTCTTCCGCATTTGGTTTCGCTCTACTGAGGGATCCTGGAAAGGGTCGAAAGTCGCCCTGTAGGGGTGACAAGCAAGGAGGGGACCCCTTGCCCTGCTCGATCTGGAGCAGCCCTCCAAACTGGCAGAGGAAAGACCGACCATAGTAATATGGCCCGTCACTAGGCTGCAGACAGCCTAAGTCAAACCTACCACCAAGCACTTCAAAAGCAATGCTGATGAAACTGGGTGAGATCCGATCTTCTCTTTGCCCTAAGTACTTTCTTTTCCTGTAAAAGCTGCCTGAAGTATCTTTCCCCCTGTGAGGAGAGAGGGAAGGGAATTTCTATCCCACCCTCTAAGAATAGGGGCGACTAACTACCCAGGAGAAATAAAGCACTAAAAGAACAACTTTAATCTAATTGGATTTATATGTTCCTGAAACTTGGGGACCAAAATTTTTCCTATTTTTATTGGAGACTTTTGCTTTTATCTACAAAAAAGAAATTAAATTGGAAAAAGGATTATAAAAAATTTGGACTTAAAAAACCTTAAACGGCATTGGTGACATCTTGTGGTGAAGTTTAGTATTACAACTTGTTATTTCCTAAAAGAGACTTGGCTCAAACCCCAGACCTTAGATATGACTCTTCTGACCTTGGCACCACCTGTGAGAAATTCAGCTGTAAGAGAACAGCTGGGTGGCATAACTGGCCTACTTGAACTGTGAATGTAAACTTTTACTGACTTTCAGAGTTTTATGTGGGGAATTGCCTTCCTATCTCTTTATTTGAGGAATATTGGTTACTATATGAGATGATGAAATATCTTGGACTATAAAATCTTGCTTGACAAACAATTTCTACTATAAGGACTATTTATAAACATGTGAAAGAGATGGATGAAGACCAGGAAAAGATCCTTTCCATGTTGAAATCAATACATGAAACCATTCTTTCAGCTTGTGATAAAATAAGACCTAACATAAAAGATCAAGATGCCAGCTTAGATATAGAAATCCAAACTTTGACTACAACCAAAGAACTAACAATGCAGAAGATAACAGAAGTGGAACAATCAAATATTAAGACAGAGGACTCAATTGACCAACAAATACAGTTAATGGAAAATCCAGAAAAGGGAGTGACAACACTGAAAATGGAAAAGACTTTCTATATAAATCAGAAGAAATCTGAGAAAGAAGAACAGATTAAATGGAAGATAAACATATCAGGGCAAGCGTGGGAAATTGGAATAATAGGGAGACAACTTAATAAATACAAATGGGCTAGTCCTTCCCAAAAAAATGGCAATTAAATGGTCTCCTTTATTTCAAATAACATATATAATAATAGAGGGAGATCTATTTGATGATCTAAAAGCACTGATATGGAAGTCTAGTTGGCAAAGGAAGAAAGCCAGAATAAGGCTGAAGAAAATTGGGGTTTTGATTTATTAGAGGGGATTTCATATTATTAATTAGAGGGTTAAAGGGAGAAGTTGAGATAAGGGGAATTCTGGTCATTAGATTTAAAATATTTGGAAATTAGTTGAAAATAAGGATTTTATCTGTTTAATATTTAAAAATTAGACATAAAAGAAAAAAAATAATTATTATGAATATGTTTGATTTATTGATTAACCCAGGTAATATATATATAATGGTTTTGATTTATTAAAGGGGATATTGTATTATTAAGTAGATGATTTAATATGGTGGGAAATAGATAACTTCTAGGAAATAGAACAAGATTATATTCAAATAGATAAAATGTGTATTTTGGATATTAGATTCTGTTATGAATTGAGATAAGGGGAATCTTGGTTACCTAAAGCCTGAAAATTATAAATATTAAAGGTTAAATTGGAATATTGATGGGAAACTAAAAATTGGGAAAAAATTAATAACAGGATATGGATTGTTTATGAAGATTGAATGTAAAAAATAATTAAGATACGTATAAGCTAAAATTTATTGATAAATGTAATAATGATGTTTTTACTGAGTTGATATAATAAGAACTGTATTAGCTTAAATATAAGACAGTAAATGTTAAGGGAAAAAGAGAGGAAATATTTGATGTTGTAACTTGAGATTTGTTGTAACTAAAGATTTTGTTATCGAACTATTGATTAATCCAGCCACCACGTTGCTTTTTAAACACTTAAATGTAAAATTGGAAAATTAATAAAATATTATTAAAAAAATCTATTCAGGGGCCTTATATACTCAGACAGCTTCTCATCCCTCTTCTGATACATATGTTTCAAATGAAACAGTAAGCTAGAGACAATCTCGGCAGATCTAAATTCATCATGCAACAAAGAAAGATAGTCACGCACAGTAAAATGTCCCCGGCTCAATGTTAGACTTCTAATAGCTTCTACAGCAGGATTTTTTAAACTCTCTCTAACTCATTGCCTTTTCTGGGTATCTGGTATATCCCATTCCTCAATTGCTTGTATTGCTTGTTCCATCCAAGCTTCATACTCCTCTTCCCCTTCTGGCACCGGTTGCATCCCCGGAAAAGTACATATTTTCCTATATCCAGCCCCTATGCAATACCCCCCCATCAGGTTTTGGATGGAAGTCAAACTCCCCCCCGCCTGTGTGAACCCTACTTCCGCTATCCCCGTGGGTAAGAAAGCGTGCTTCTCTTTCTTCTGGCCTAGTGGTTTGGTTGAAGGTGTGCCCCATACAGTCAGAAAAATCACCCCTATTCTGACAGCTTCTGTCAGTTGCAAACTTTCAACCTGAAAGCACTCCGGAATACTCTTCTTCCATTCCAGCATTACATAAAAATGGGGGGGGGGGAATCCCGATCCACCCTTGTATCTATCACATATACCCTCTGATCTGAGACAAGAACCCTCAATATGTGTAAAATTTGCTCCTCTGACCAAACATCACCAGGAACATCAATTATTATGCTCATCCTTACTTCACTATTCTGCTCTTCTCACCACCTGATAGCCGTGTTAGAGTCCATTTTGTTCCCCTGGCTCATATCTCTACATGAGACCAATCCTCCCTTGCTAAGGGGGGGGCAGGCAGGGAATCCTGGACGAGCCCCCACATGTAGTGTTACCCCCTCAGAGGCCGCCAAAGCCCAGGCCCTTCCAGCCCCGTTCCCCTCTGTCATGCTCTGCAGCTGCTCTCTCAAGGTGTTGGTAAAGTGTCCTTTCTAGCAGAAGTTCACGCGAAGTGAGGAGATAGCAGACTATCATCATCAAAGGGGGGGATTTCAGGAACAAAGATGACCAGCCCCTAGCCACGATAGTCAATGCGTGATAGTGTTTAACAGCTCCAGGCAGTCATAGCAGCAATAGTCAATGATTTCACAGCGACCGTTTGGAAACAAGTGGGGTGGGGAAAACCCCGGCTCCAGGCAGCGATAGGAACACGAATGAAGGTAGTGAGCATTCTGCAGTAACAGCTCGCCCCACAAGGGCAACTCCCCACAATGTCTATAACTTGCACAAATAACAATAATCAAAGTTCAGATGGCTGGTCTCCAAAGCAGTAACGACCAGCCTCTGCCTCTCGTCTGTTGTCGCTCGCAGTCTCAGGTCTTGTTGGTGTCAAAACCCCTTCCCCCTTTCCTTTATTGTTAAAATTTAGCAACCCCAGCAACTTTCTCTCTCCTCACTCTCTCTCTTGCCTCTGCTCGGGATATTCCCCCTGTGAAAGAAAGCAGTAAAATTCCACCTTCTCACTCTCACTCACTCTCTCCTTCCCTCTCCTTCACAGAAAAGGATCAGCTAAAACCTCAAATCCCTCTTCGATTTCACCAACAACAGCAACAGCAACCATCCCATCCCCTTTCTTTCCTCCTTTTTCTTTCCTTTCGCCCGATCCATGGCCGCTGTGCCCAAAACCGCCCAATATATATATACACACATACATACGTGTGTGTGTGTGTGTGTGTGTGTGTGTGTAAACATCAATAAAAAATACTTTAGGTACTTGACTGATATTGAACTTTGTATTACAGTCTGCACATTAAAGGATATATTGTCACTTATTAAAATGTATTTTTCAGTTTAGTCATAACTCAGGAGTTAATAGTGAATTAATCACCATGTACCAGGAAGAGTGTTTTAATCAATACTCAAAGTACATCCCTGCTAACACATCTAATGAGTACTTCCTTAGAACACTGCTTTTATCCATTGAGTCATTTTTCCTCCTTAAAAATGCAAACCAATAATCATCAGAAACTTACATAATATAAGAGTAACCTCAACAACATTTTTTACTCATATAACCAAACTGCCTATCAATTCCATTCAGTTCAATGTAGCATGAACATCTAATCCATTATTAACATGTTGCACAAATAATGATGGATCTGAGATTATTTTTTTGTGAACTGAATACAGCTATATAGAAGTGCCTGCCACAAAGAAACAACTGTATTTATGTAAATTAGCAAAAACAACAAGAAACATGAAACAAACCTTATGATTCTAATGAATAAGCCATTATATCCATTACTTTAAGGATGTCAATCGGCTTTGCATTCCATAGCTATACTTTAAAATTAGGTATAGATAGGACCAGTTTCAACAATTTTAAAGAGTTTGAGTTTCATAGCAATTTTAATCCTTAATTAATCCTTAATCCTTAAAATTTGTTGCATTATTATATGAATTTGTACCCAGAATTTCTTAACTTTCCTTATAAGTCCATCATGAATGCTAAGATGTTCTCTCACGCTTTTCACATTTCCAGCACTTGTTGAAATACCTTTATACATTTTTGATAATTTTCCTGTTGTTATATACCAAGAGTACATCATTTTTATAGAAATATCCTCTTAGATAATGATAGTGTGAATTTAATACCAGTTACCCACATTTTCTCTTAAGTATCTTTATTCATCTCTATGTTATATTCAAAATCACCAGCATATTCTGCTATGTAAACTTTAACCGGTTCTTCAGAATTTTACATAGCCACTCTCCTAATTTTAATGCTAATGATAAAAGGAAGAGCTAGCAAGAAAGAATGTTTTATTTTAAAATTGATTGTTGTGCTTTTAATTATGTGTATTTTAAATGTAACTTTGGGTGTATAACTTTATTATGTACAAATACATTTTACAGATACATATACATATTACACAAAAAAACATTTTATGTGGGCACAAGACCTGCCCATAGAAAGAAGAAAGAAAAATGATTGGCTATTGCTTTCTTGGAAGAAAAGTGGGAGGACCCAGCACCAGGGAAATTGTCTAATGGGAGACTGTTATCCAAATCAAACTCCATCTAAACTGTTGCTGAAGTAGCTTTGTCCAGAGGGTTCCACAATGGGGCATTTCAAGCTCAACGTTTTTCATATTCAAAATATTGAGATACTCTAAATTGTGAAATGCTACAACTATCTGTAAACAAATCTGACTGGATTGGAGGCTGACTAGGTAAAGCATGCTTGTATAAATAATGTGATACAGTATAGTCACGGGCAATCTTTGTTTATTTGCAGACATTTTATTACCCAACCAAGTAACATCACTGATGAATGTTAGCTAGTTGGGTAATGAAACCTTTGCAAGCAAACAGCCAAGCTTATAGAGCGCAAAGGATTCCATAGTTCAGTCCTAAGCCAGAAATATTTGTTATTGGAACAGTATAGTTCTGCCTTTTCTTTTACACACTGATGAATTAAATTGAATTCGGCTTTCTGAAGTGCTTTGCATTGTAGGAAGAGAGGCATTTCAGTCTGTAGTAGCAAAAAAACCCAGGATTTTGATAGCATTTTTCCTGACTTTGATGCAAGTACAACATCTGTAGATTCTGTGTCCCTTTACTAAAACAAAACTTTCTGTCTTAGGCAGAAGTGCTTGCCAGTTTCTTTGTTCTGCACTGCTACACACAGTGGCAGCAGATGCCTGCTAGAAATTTGACATGGTCTATACAGAATATTGAATGTGCTTGTTGAAGTACCAAGAAAAGCATATGCCATTAACATACTAAGTGTGGCAGAGCTTGCCCTTTTCACTTTTTTAATGCCATAATTATTTACATGATTCCATTCTGAGTTTAACAAAGATTTAGAATTGATTCTTACGTTCGAGCACTCTGCATGAAGTTCATTCTAGCTTAGATTTTATATCCAAGGTTTGGAGCACCGTTACATCAGAACTTTATTTCCTGACTGCTTGACAAAGAGGGCGCATATCCCACACCAAGTTAATCAATGGCATAATGTGGCATTGAGCCGGACATGTCATCCATTTGTTTGAGATGCTTTGTGCAAATAATTAAGTGTTACTATGCCAAAACTCTGCTAAAACAGAGTGGGACAATAATTGTAAACTTGTAGATATCATTTGTCAGAATTCTGTCAAACACAAGACTAAAAAATGATCATTCATCTTAGAATTTTACTCTGTAACTTATCATTTAACATGCAAGGAACTGTTCATATTATCTGTGCCAATAAAGATGGGGGTAGTTCCCCCATTTCAGAAACTTTGATTTGAGTTGTTGTAGCTGTCACATTGTTTGCATTATTGCTGGCTGCACTTTCCCTGGTGATGTCAAGCCAAGAGTGTTCAGTTTGCTTCATTTAGAAAAGAATAGAAGTGTGTAAATAACAGCTCAGAGCTGCCAAAGATTCACCACCTGATACAGGGAAAATTCACTGCTTCCCTCCATTTTTCCTCTTTCAGCTCCTTTCTCAGGGGCAGCAGTACTGACATTTGTCCTTCTGGTTGTTTTACAGACATCCCTCTGAAAAGGACTTTCAAGTGCATCATTGTGAGGTAGTCCAAGCAGCTCCCTCTGACTACGCCAGGGAATTCTGGCATTCCCTTCAAAGACATACAGGATAATAGCCAGAAGAATTGGTTGCTCTGGAATACTACTACTTTTATATGTGATGAGGAGAAGAATGAGGGCAGAGTAGGGGACTCTTGGCCAATTCACCATCTGTCTTGACCAACTGCTGGTGGCAGTTTCTTCTTTCTCCATTTTGACAGCCACAGCTCTACTAGCAACAGAAGAAGTGAGCTCAATAATATGGCATAAAACTGAGAGTTGTTTCCAGCTGCTGGATGGAGAAATGGTCTGACTCAGAATAGGCCAAGCTTCTTTTGTGCCTAGCCTCTTGCATTAAAATTATTTCACATGGCTGCTCCATGTCTAGCCTGTTACACAGAGACAGGATGTTACACTAGCAGAAGTAATAGCTTATGCAATTATCTAAAAGGGGACCGAATTTACTCATTTACACTCTAATACCTCCTAACCTCAATCATTTTGATAAATGGCTACAGCATTTTCCTCCTGCGTCAACATTTGTTCTGTTTCATGAATAACATGAAAACCTTCTCATGAATGTTCTAAAGTCTTATTCTGTATCCTTCTTCTACCACCACTTTGTCTTGCCTCCGATGCTCTTGACAGAGAGAGAGAGAGAGAGAGAGAGAGAGAGAGAGAGAGAGAGAGAGAGAGAGAGAGATGTGTGATGGACAGTTACTACTAATTAAACACGTCTTATAAGCATAACTGTTTTTCACAGTGAACTTTCCATGTTCAACTTCCCAATATGGAGAAAATGCTTTGGAGAGCTCAGTCAATATTTGCTGTCTTCTGTAATAGTCAAATTCTAGCTCCATTTGCTCAAGCTATTTCCAACTCCCTATGCAGTGTTTCCCCTTTGCATATTTTAAGAGGAAAAAGTAGTTCACCTATACATATTCTTGTGTGATCAGAACTGTCTAGAATGCACACAGAGAGAGTTCCATTGCAGGAGAAAAAAGAGGTAGGGGAATTTCTGGAATCAGTAAAGCACCTCTAGTTTCATCCACCAACGTAGCTCTTTATCAGTAGGTAATAAGACAGATAATTTAACTGTACAAGCTCTAATTGGTCTAATTCACTAACTGACCTCTCACCACTTGATTCACTAGTACAATTGAGCTCTGATAAAGCCTTTAATTGTAAATTGCACACAGCTGTGAGCTGCTCGTCACGCTGGCAGAAAAACACTATCATCGGCTGTTTCATCTCTACGACCTGCTAATTTGGAGCATATGTAACTGTTTTTAATGCTGAAGGCTTGACATACCACAAACAGCAGATGTTGCAGCTGCCCCTGAGACGCTTTATTTAATTCAATTATGTCTTTTGGAGATATGTAAAAAAGCCAGGCGAGAGGCAAGAGGGCAAGAGGTTTTTTTTTTATTTTAAAAAAGGGGGGAGTCCCTGATTGAGGCCCAGGTGGCTCGATAGGCAAATGATTGGGTGAATGTCTAAATGATCTTTTTAATTGAGTAGACTGACGGCTAATCAGGGTCATGAAGTGTTATCACACTGATGAGCAGAGTGGAGCCCTGGGCTGCTCTGCAATTAATGCTGCTTTTGTGAAAGAAAGTGGGGGAGGGGGGTTGAGAAGGAAAGATAATGTTATACCATCTGGCAATTGTTTATGATAAAAGCAAGCAGTTTGCTACAAATTCAAGCTAAATGCTATTCAGAGCACTGTTTCTGCAGTTAATGCTATGCCTGTGGCTCAGAGAAAGATGTGGAGACCAAGCCTTTGTCTAATATTTGAGCCCACGTGACCCCATTTTGACTTTGTTCATTGAGAAGGGCAAAGTAATGCCTGTGACACCAACAAAAGTCAATCCAACTCTTGGGGAAAAAATAAACTGTCATAGCCATATGATGGGAAGTAAGTAAATTCTTAGATGTAACCGATAAAAAAAAAGGGACAAGAGAAAGGAGTTGACAAAACTCCCTGATACACATACTCAGTTGTATGTATGTGATAACTCTCTATAGATGAATTTGACTTCTTGTGATTTCACAAACATATCCAGAAACTCTTACACAAACTAATTTACATTGGAAGATGAAAATTGCCTACATGATTAAAGTAGAATCCAAATAAACTTCCAAATGAACATTACTTTCAAAGCAGTAAGCACAGTAAACACAAATACAAAAGCTTTTTAGCCTAAGGAGAATAACAGCACCTCTAGGATCACGTCTTATTGTTGCTGAAAATATCTAATCATTATTGGAAAAGAAGCCATTATCTCTTCTTCAAAATTTGTGTTGGGGTCCTGCTGGGCTGAACTGAGATATACCTTAGAGACTCAACCTCTAACTGTATGTATTATAAAGTACATAGGTAGAACTGAAGGTATGACAGGTCATTTAACAACAATTCAAAGTTACAATGCCCACCCCCACCCCCAAAAAGCTACATATGACCCTGTTTCAAAGTTCTGACATCTGCAATGCCCCCGCAGGCATTCATCCTTATGACTAACTGCAGAGATGCTGCAGCAATTCCCACTGACCTATTTCCCCCCTATCTTGCTACATCGGGTCCCCACAGGCACTCGGTCTGCTTTGACATGTCACCAGGTTCCACAATTCCTCCCCACCACAGTCACCATTCACTCATTTTTTGAAGATATCCAGAACTTAGGAAATAGGGGTAGGGAAGGCCGCTTCATTGCTGGGCCTTTGTTAGGCCACATGGCACAATTAAGGAGAAGAAATCCTGCCCATTTTGCTTTCCTCACTAGCCTTGGTTCCCCCAGCTTTAGCAACACCTAGTGATAAAAGCAAAACAAGCAGGGTTTCTTTCCCTAGATTGTGCCATGTGGTCCAGCAACAGAGCAGTCTGTCCCTCTTCCCTACCCTCACTGCCCGAGCTTTTAGAATCTTCAAAAGGTAAATGTGTGATTGTGAAGGGGTGAGATAGGAAGGGAGCCTGTATGGCTGTGAGAATACAGGGGGCAGAGAGCAAAGCATGGGGGATCTCAGAGGCTGAAAGGAGGCCTTGAGAAACCTGATGCAGATCGACTTATGCCTGTATAAGTCCTGCCAGGGTCTTGCCCATCTCTGAGTCACCCCTTGGTCTACCTAGTGACCCACACATTCATTTAACAAATGCATTGGGGAAAGCAGGGAAGGGAGGATCATTTATGAGGTAGTACACTTAATATTTATCCCAACATCTGATAGTAATGGGCAGTCTCCATTGCAGTCATAAGTGAAGACTACCTGTATATCATGTTGTCAATGGTACTCAGAGGTTTGTGGCATAGTGAAGTTTACTATGGTCAACTTAAATTACTTCTGAGAATCTGAAGGAGGCAAATTGGTGATAGTGAGCAAGGAACATGATTTAATTAAAGCAAGTAAACAAACAAACAAGAAAGCATGAAAAAATAAAGAAAAGTATGGCTTATAAGACATGAAATAAAGTGACATGAAAAAAGAAGGAAAAGTCAAAGAGGAAAAATGGTATCAGAATACTAATGCAGTTATTTCATAGAGACAACTTGGAACTATTTATTTAACTATTTATTAAAAGTAAGGAAGCAAATAAAAATCTACATGCAAGAAGATCTTATATAATATTATGAAATTGCCATTATGGCATGCCACCCACAGTAGCAGTGTGACTATGAATTATTGTAGTAAAGCTAATCCAAGATATGGCTCAGTATTCAAGTTTGAAGACCAGCTAAACCCAAGCAAGAATTATATTGCAAAGAGATAACATTCCCCAAGCTTTGAGCATTTGTTGCTTATATACAAATGCTCAAAGCTTGGGGAACAAACAGGGCGAACTAGAAGCAATAGTACACGAGGGAGGGTATGACATAGTTGGCATAACAGAAACTTGGTGGGATGAAACCCATGAATGAAATGGACTGATGGATGGATACAAATTGTTCAAAAGAAACAGGTATACAAAAAGAGGAGAGGGAGTTGCACTATATGTAAGAGAACACTACACATCTGCAGAAATGCACATGATCCAAGATAAAATCTCTCCAGGATGTATATGGGTCAATATAAAAGAGAAAAAAGTGACATTACCATAGGTGTATATTACAGGCCACCCAACCAATCAGAATAAATAGATGAACTCTTTGCCAACCAGTTAACAAATGTATCCAGGAAGTACACCACAGTAGTAATGGGAGACTTCAACTATCCAGATATCAACTGGGAGACAAACTCTGCAGTGAGTGGGAGATCAAACAGATTCCTAACCAACCTAGCTGACAACTTTGACACCCAAAAGATGGAGGAGGGAACTAGACATAAAACTATACTGGGCTTAATCCTTACAAATAGAGAAGAAGTGATAGAGGGAATTGAAATTGCCGGAACCTTGGGTGAAAGTGACCACGTCATACTGGAATTTAACATAATGCAAACACTAGCAATAGAAAACAATCCAACAATCCAATGTTATTTTTATTTAATTGATATAATAAGAATTGTATTAGTTTAAATATGAGACAGTAAATACTAAGGGGAAAAGAGAGGAAATATTTAATGTGGTAGTTTGAGACTTGTTTGTATGTCATTGAATTTTCGATTAACTCAGCCACCACATTGCTTTTTAAATACTTAAATGTAAAATTAGAAAATCAATAAAACATTAAAAAAGAAAAGAAAAGAAAACAATCCAACCAATGTCTTAAACTTCAAAAGAGCCGACTTTAACAAACTCAGAGAGAACCTAGGAAAAATCCCATGGATAAAAATCCTAAAGGGGAAAGAAAAACAAGAAATCCAAAAAGAAACCAGCATGGCTGCACAAAGGCACTGGGGAAGTACCTGAGGATTGGAAAAGGGCTGGTGTGGTTCCCATCTTCAAGAAAGGGGAAAAAACAGACCCAGGAAACTACAGACTAATAAGTTTAACATCAATACCCAGGAAGATCCTAGAAAAGATAATCAAAAAACAGATCTGCGAACAACTAGAAGCAAACAAAGTTATAACTAGTAGCCAGCATGGGTATATTAAAAACAGATCATGCCAGGACTTCTGGTTTTGCAGAGTAGCACAGCAGCCAAGGGATTGCGGGGCTCCGCACCCTATGGCCGATTTCTGCCTGCCAGGGGACCCTAAATGGGCCTGAAGTTGCCTGTATAGGCAACATAGAAAGGGGGAAGTCCCACTGATTGCAGAAAGATGGCGGTCGATCCAATCAGTTTGGGAAAAGCCTTCCAGAAACCGGCATGAGAAAGGCTAGCTTAACTTCTGAGTCTAGCCCAAGCTACAAGCAACCGAAGTCCAAAAGTACTACTTCAAACTGACTGTAAACAATGTGTTTGGAACTGGGTAAGAACAGTGATTTTCTCTCTTCTACTTGAAAATTGATTTCCTGGAAAAAGAAAAAAGAAAAACCTCAAGAAGCAAAAAGTCTCTGAAAGTGAGAAGGAGGGGGACCTTTGCCCCACCCTCCTGGCAGATGGAAGCGGCTAATTAAACTTTTCAGGGGGAACAGAAATATACTGAAATGAAAAGAATATAATTTGGATAAGTTTGAAATCGGTGGAATCTGTTAAGATTTTCCTTTTATATCATGAAAATAGAAGTAAATAATTGTCTATTACTGAAAGAACTGATGTTGACATCTAGTGGTGGATGAAAATATACAACAGCAGCTGCTCTATTACAAGGACTGGCAAAGCCCAGGAAAAGATAAATTTGATTTTGGTGACGTTCAATAACAGAGAACAACTGTGACAAAAAAAAGAAAGAAAGAAAAAGAAAACATTTTGGGCTATCTACAAAGTGAGAATTATAAACTGTAAAAAAAAAAGAATTGACCTTTCTGGATTACAAATACTAACTCAACTGTGACTCTAAAGCTGTCTGCAGAAAAAGGAAAACCCTGATTTTTGGCTATCATGGAAAACCAGAGATCTGCAGAAAGAATATACCAAGAAAAAACAAATACTTTCCAGAAGGAGATCTATGCTATGTTGCAACTAATCCAAACAACATTAATCTCAAACCACAAGAAAATTAAAAATAACTTTGAAAACATAAATGAACACATCTCCAATTTAACTTTACAACATAAAAATTCTCAGAAAATAAAAATAGACAGTGAGCAGAAAAAACAGACAACTGAATATGAGACAGAGGAGAGAGATTTCAAGATGGAATTTAACAATACAAAAAAGTATGACTTAACCCAGATGGAAAAAAAATTACAGGAAACTCTGGACATGGAAAAGACAAACTACACTTTAAGATTACAAAATAAGTTTGAGGACAAGAAAAAAGATTTAGCAAAATGGATCTTGCCAGGAGAATTACGAGAACTTGAGAGACAAAAAATAATAAATAAAATCAAGAAAGAAAGAAAGGAAAAGATTTTCAATGAATATGAAGGGGTGAAACCTTCCTATAAAAACATCTTACCTGTTTTGCCTTTTGTACCTGCAATAACATTTATAAGATTATGGGAAGATTCTTTGATTCATCAAAATATATTGAATAGGAAAGATGTTTGGTAAAAATAAAAAAGGCTAAAGTGAGAATTAAGAAATTAGATGATTGGAATTACCAGAGGAAGTATTTTAGGGGGAGCCTGGAACCCCCACAGAGCACATCCCCAGGTGGCAGATTGGGGGGCCCTACCCATTATGGCTTTTATGCTTTAATGGCGGATTGGAGGGAATCAAATACCTTCCGTGGACCAACAGGCCTGGTGAGTGGCAGCTGGCTCCCCAGTATTGACTGCAGGCAGAGACCATATTGGTTGGAACAGATTCAGAAGAACAGCACACGGTGTGATGGCAGCCACTTGAACAGCATGTGCACAGCGGTGTAGAAAGCAAAGGGAAGACTACTACACTATATATTTCCCAGGAAAATCATGTTAATGGTGGAAAAACCTAACAATGGCCCCGAGTACGGGCACCCTTTAAATGGGGCAGGGGTGCTAAGAATCTCCTGGTCTGCTAGAAGCATGAGAAACCCAAAACTACGAATTGGTACGTGGAATCTGAGAAGCCTATACGAAGCTGGGAAAACACACAACACTATCCAAGAAATGTCCAAATACAATATCTCTATATTGGGAGTGAGTAAAATGCACTGGCCTGAAAATGGAATGTGTAGAATAGGAAATTATACTATCTACTACTCTGGTGAGAATAGCAAACACCATAGAAACGGAGTAGCTATAATCGTAAACAATCTTATAAATAAATGCATCAAGTCCTTTATTCCTGTATCCGATAGAGTGATGATGATCCAAATAAATAGTACTCCAGTAAATATGAATGTTATACAAGTTTACGCTCCCACAGCTGACAGCAATGAGGAGGATTTAGAGAAGTTCTATGAAGATATAAGCAGTGTACTGAAAACCCTAAAAAGTAATGATATCACAATACTCATGGGGGACTTCAATGCAAAAGTAGGAGAAGGAAGTGATGCTCCTGTAGTTGAAAACTTTGGCTTAGGAACCAGAAATGGTAGAGATGACAGATTTGTAGACTTCTGCAAGGAACATAGGCAATGTGTGATGAATACTTTTTTGCCAAAGTTGCCAAAAAGATGCCTCTATACTTGGAAATCACCAGCAGATACACGAAATAATGTAGTAAGGAACCAAATTGACTATTTTACAATAAACAAAAGATTTAGAAACTCAGTAAAATCAGTAAAGACATTCCCAGGTGCAGATGTACCATCCGATCATAATCTACTACTTGCTGAAGTCCAGCTGAAACTAAAAAGGATGAAAAACCCGAACCCTGCTAAACCAAGAATTGACAGAGACTTCATCATTAAACATGGAGGTAAGATTAAAGAAGAAGTAGAAAATCATTTAAGGGAAACCAACAACCTGAATGATGATGATGTAGAAGTGAACTGGAATAAATTTAAAAATGCAATAGTAGAGGTAACAAATTCAAAACAGAGAGAGGGGTACCACAAGAAACAATAGTGGATGACGGAGGAAATTCTTCATCTCATGGATGAAAGAAGATCTTATAAAAATAAAAAACAAAGAAAAATACAATGAATTACAAAAAACAATTAGAAGAAAAATTCGACTGGCAAAAGAAAAGTGGTTTGCAAAGAGATGCAAGGAAATAGAAGATGCATGATAGTTTCAATTTACACAAAAAAGTGAAAGAAGCAGCAGGCCTCTACAAAAAGAAAACCAACAACTTAGTTGACAAAGAGAGGGAAATTATCTTAGATGAGGATGAAAAATTAAAAATATGGAAGGAATATATTGAAGAACTTTTTGAGGACACTAGGGATGATATAGATATGGGAAGTATAACAACTGGACCAAACATCACTATGGAGGAGGTTGAACATGCAATAAAAATAGCAAAAACAAGAAAAGCCACAGGACCTGATGATATCCCAGTAGAAATTTTAAAATTGCTGGAAGACAATGGGAAGGATTTTTTACTGCAGCTCTTCAATTGGATATATGAAACAGGAAAGATATCAAATGATTGGTTAAAATCAACCTTTGTGACAATCCCCAAAAAAATAAATGCAAAGAAGTGTACCAAATACAGAACAATAAGCTTAATGAGTCATGCCCTGAAAATATTCCTGAGAATAATTCACACAAGAATATACAACAAAATTGAAGAGCATCTAGGTAACACACAATTTGGTTTCAGAAACAATCTTGGTACATGAGATGCGCTATTCAGCATTCAAGTTCTTGTACAGCATTGTAGAGATATCAATCACAGTGTTTACATGTGCTTCATTGATTTTGAAAAAGCATTTGATAAAATAAGACACAGCAAACTATTAGAAATCCTGAACAAGGGGGACTAGATGACAGACATCCAAATCATAAAGAATCTGTATTGGCATCAGGTAGCAAATGTGAGACTAGGCCAAAAATACTCAGCTGATGCAGAAATAAGAAGAGGGGTCAGACAGGGATGTATTCTGTTTCCACTGTTGTTCAATATCTACTCTGAGTCAATCTTCAACAAGGCACTGGAGAACATCGATGCTGGCATCAAAGTAAACGGTGTTTGGATCAACAATTTAAGATATGCTGACGATACAGTTCTGCTTGCCAGTAAGTATGAAGACCTTCAGCTCCTCATCAACAGAGTCACAGAAATATCTGGAAAATACGGCTTGAAGCTTAACACCTCAAAAAACAAGATCATGGTTATCAGCAAACAACCCGTTAATTTACCACCAATAAATTCAGAAGGAATACCATTAGAAAAAGTTGAAAGGATCACGCACCTCGGTTCTAATTTACATGAAAGCTGGAACATGACCACTGAAGTAAAGACAAGGATAGAGAAAACTCGAACAGCATTCCTCAAAATGAAAAAAGTCTTCTGCAGTCATGACATAAGCCTAAGACTGAAAATCAGGCTTGTCAGATGCTATATTTTTTCTATCCTTTTCTATCTAGTAGAGAGTTGGTCTCTGACAGAAGGCCACCTGAAGAGACTAGAAGCATTTGGAATGTGTATTTACAGGCGGCTGTTACATATAAGCTGGGTTGACAAGATCAGAAATGAGGAGGTGATAAGCCGCCTGGGAAAGCCAAGGGAAATCATCAAAACAATTAAAAAACGAAAGTTAAAATATTTCAGACATGTGATGCGACACCCAGAAAAATATGGCATACTCCATTTAATCCTCCAGGGAAAGATTGAAGGCAAATGAGGTCCAGGCAGAAGAACATCATGGCTTCAAAATCTAAGGGGCTGGTTTAAACAAAACTCAGCAGCACTTTTTCGTGCGGCTGCTGATAAAAACAGGATTGCCAACATGATCGCCAATGTCCGATAACGGATATGGCACAAGAAGAAGAAGAAGACAGAGTATTTAAAAATTAAACATTTGTTTGAATATGGTTAAAGAAATAGAAGATTTTGAATATAAATGAAGATTAGTTTAAGAGGGATGAACCCCTCAAGTAACATAGTATGTCTTCTTTCTTTTTTCTTTTGTGTTTGGCTTTTTGACATGAGAAATATAAAAATGTTGGGATGGTTTATATAAAATAAATGTTTTCTCTGTTTTGTCTTTTTTTCTTATTATTTTTCTTTAAGATATGAGAAATGTAAAAATGTGATGGCTTGTATGAGAAAAAAGACTTGAATACTTTTAGTGTAATTAATTTTGAGAAAATCTTAACCAGTAAAAATGCTTTGAATATTGTGGGGAAAATAAATTTAGATAAGAATTTTGTAAACAGGATTTATTATGAGGTAATCAAGATGATCAATGAAAAGAAGCTTTATATTGATGTGGTTATTATTTGCAGAAACATGAGGAAAATGTCTATATTTAATTGTCATTTATTTAAATAAGAACTGTATTAATTTAAGGTTGGCAAAACAGAATATTATTGGAAGAAGAGGAAATAGTAAAACTATTATATGGACTATAGAATTATAGAAATTAATTGTTAATGATTGTTTTTTAAATACTAACCCAGACAATACGCTATTTACCAAATATTAAGGTGTATGTTAAAAATCAGTAAAACATATTTTTTTTAAAAAAATAAAAACAGATCATGCCAAACCAACCTTATCTTATTCTTCGATAAGTGACTAAACTAGTAGACCAGCGAAATGCAGTGGACATAGTATACTTAGATTTCAGTAAGGCATTGATAAAGTAGACCACAACCTACTCCTTGGTAAGCTAGAAAAAAGTGGAGTAGACAACATCACCACCAGATGGATTTGTAGCTGACTGACAAACCATACTTAACGAGTTGTCCTCGATGGTATTACATCCACATGGAGAGAGGTTAGCAGCGGGGTATCACAAGGTTCTGTCTTAGGCCAGTACTCTTCAATATCTTCATAAATGACATAGATGAGGGAATTGAAGGGGAACCGATCAAATTTGCAGATGACACCAAACTGGCAGGAATAGTCAACACCCCAGAAGACAAGCTCAGGATCCAAAAAGATCTTGACAGACTTGAACAATGGGCCCTATCCAACAAAATGAGTTTCAGTGTGGAGAAAAGCAAAGTCTTACACCTAGGCAGGAAAAACCAAAGGCACAGAATGCAACAGAATATGCAATAGAATATGCAAATTACTAAATCACTGCAGTAATAATTCATTCAGTAAATGAAGTTTGGCTTCATATATGAATAGAACAGGTAAGTTTCAAGAAACAGAGATAGACAGATAACAAAAAATGGATAATGGAGGCAACAAAATAATATAAGAGGGAGGTTTACCCTTGCTTTATTGACCACGTTGCCCTGATTGCATAAATCATGTTAAAATGGGAGACATATGATGGCTAAGGATGTGATAGAACAACAGATAATTCTTCTGAGCCAACTACTATAAGAACTAAAATTGGAGAAACAAAGTTAATCAGAAAAGGAAAAGCATAAGGAAAAGCATATCTGTTTAACTTATAAAGTGAATATTTTATAAGGACTGGAATAAGTGATCCAGAATTCAAAATAGAAGGCTAAAACTCTTAACAATTTGACCGTGTTGGAGATACCACTTAAGAAAAATCATTATAAAAGGAAAAAGAAAACATGGAGAAAGGCTATTGCTAAGTATTAAGGAAATAAAAGTAATGCTAACCAGCCTGTTTAGTGGATTTATAGTAGACCAAAAAAAATGATGTCCCAGATAATTATGATTTCTGGGGCTGAAGAATCAATAAAAATGGTCAATGTACTGGAGTAGGAAATTAATCCCATGGATCATTTGCCCATGAATTATCAAAATTTGATACCATGAAACAATAGTACCCTATCTAACCATTCTTTTGGCTTACACAGAACAAGCGCTGTAATGTTTCTGGATAAAGAAGGGGATTACAAATGTTTCCAAGGAACAAAACAAATCCAATAAACTGCAATCCCTCATTGAATCAGCAACTCCTGAGAAAACTCAGGGTCTTATCCTGCTACTTAGTAAGACAGAAAAAGTTGGCATAGACAACATCACCATCAGATGGATTTGTAACTGGCGGACAAACCGTACTCAGCACAGTAGTCCTCAACGGTACTACATCCACATGGAGAAGTAAGCAGTGGGGTACCACAAAGCTCTGTCTTAGGCCCAGTACTCTTCAATATCTTCATAAATGACTTAGATGAGGGAATAGAAGGGGAACTCATCAAATTTGCAGATGACACCAAATTGGCAGAATAGTCAACACCCCAGAAGACAAGCTCAGGATCCAAAAAGATCTTGACAGACTTAAACAATGGGCCCTATCCAACAAAATTAGTTTCAATGTGGAGAAAAGCAAAGTCTTACACCTAGGCAGGAAAAACCAAAGGCACAAATACAGATTGGGCGAGACCTGGATTAAAAATAGTAACTGTGAGAGGGACCTTGGAGTCCTAATGGACGATCACTTGACTATGAGCCAGCAGTGTGCAGCAGCAACCAAAAAAGCTAATACAATCCTGGGTTGTATAAAAAGAGGCATAGAATCAAGATCACGCAAAGTACTAGTACTGCTTTGCAAAGCCCTAATAAGACCACATCTGGAATACTGCAGCCAATTTTGGTCACCATATTACAAAAAAAAGATGTTGAGAATTTATAAAAAATTCAGAGAAGAGCAACTAAGATGATCAAAGGCCTGGAGGCTAAAACATATGAAGAATGGCTGGGGACTTGGGTTTGGCTAGTCTAAAGAAAAGAAGAAATAGGGAAGACATGATAGCAGTGTTCCAGTATCTGAGGGGCTGCCACAAGGCAGAGGGGGTCAGGTTGTTCACCAGAGCACCAGAGGGAAGGACAAGAAACAGTGATTGGAAACTGATCAAGGAGAGAAGCAACCTGGAATTAAGGAGAAACTTCCTGACAGTGAAGACAATCAATCAATCAGTGGAACAGCTTACCTCCAGAAATCGTGGGTGCTCCATCGCTGGAGATTTTTAAGAAGAGACTAGACAATCACCTGTCTGAGATGGTATAGGTTCTCCTGTTTGAGCAGAGGGCTGGACTAGAAGACCTCCAAGGTCCCTTCCAGCTCTATTCTATTCTAAACCAGCTAACATAATAATGCATGTATATAATTTTATGGTGAGATTGTTTTCAAACTTTGGTGTACAGTTTGGCCACCACATCTGAGAAGAAGGAAGGAAGGAGGGAAGGAAGGAAGGAAGGAAGGAAGGAAAAGAAAGAAAGAAAGAAAGAAAGAAAGAAAGAAAGAAAGAAAGAAAGAAAGAAAGAAAGAAAGAAAGAAAGAAAGAAAGAAAGAAAGAAAGAAAGAAAGAAAGAAAGAAAGAAAGAAAGAAATCCTCAAATGGTAGTTCAAAACAGTAAGCTGGAAATGAATATGGACTAGGGGAGAATGAGAAAAGCACAACAATCATGAAATATATGGATAATGAGAAGGTTTTATTTCTTGCACAGATGACTTTTAATGACTTTATTCATTAAAATTAAATGTAAGAAGATTTGGAACTGATAAAAAAGTAATTTATATAATAGTTAAACTGTATAATTTGCAACCATCAATGAAGCAATCGTCATCAATATAGGCCAATGTTTCTCAACTTTGAGAAATTGCTGACTGGGGAATTCTAGAAGTTGATGGCCAATCATCTTAAATTTGCCAAGGCTGAGAAGTACTGATTTAGACAGTTTTAAATAACATAGTACAAAATCATGGAGAAACAGACTAGCCATAGTTCATAGCCATTTGTAATTTCCAAAATGATTGCATAAGAAATAACTTCATATTATCCTTTTCTTGTCTTTCATGAACAAACCTGTCTTGAAATTCTTCTAAGAATGTAATGTATTCATTTATTTCCATTCTTCATCTCAACTGAGAAATCTCTCTCTTTCTCTCCCCCCCCCCCACCGGCAAATGTTACCTCAGAACCGTTGTATCATATCTTTAAAAAATCTTGCAGCACTGGGGAACTATTAGAGGATTGAAAAAGAGCTGATATGGTTCTTATCTTCAAAAAAGGAAAAAAAATAGACCCAGGAAACTACAGACCAATCAGCCTAACATCAATACCTGGGAAGATACTGAAAAAATAATCAAAAAACAGATCTGTGAACATTTAGAAACAAATAAAGTTATAACTAGAAGCCAGCACGGGTTTGTTAAAAATAGATCATGCCAAACCAATCTTATTTCATTCTTTGACAAAGTGACTAAATGAGTGACCAGTGAAATGCTATGGGCATAGTATATTTAGACTTCAGCAAGGCATTCGACAAAGTAGACCACAACCTACTTCTTGGAAAGCTAGAAAAATGTGGGATAGACATCATCACCACCAGATGGATTTGTAACTGGCTGACAAACAGTACTCAATGAGTAGTCCTTAATGGTACTACATCTACATGGAGGCAAGTAAGCAGTAGGGTACCACAAGATTCTGTCTTAGGCCCAGTACTCTTCAATATCTTCATACATGATTTAGATGAGAGAATAGAAGGGGATCTCATCAAATTTGCAGATGACACAAAGCTGGCAGGAATAGCCAACACTCCAGAAGACAAGCTCAGGATCCAGAAAGATCTTGACAGACTTAAACAATGGTCCCTATCCAACAAAATGAAATTTAATGTGGAGAAAAGCAAAGTTTTAGACCTGGGCAGGAAAAACCAAAGGTAGAAATACAGATTAGGCAAAACCTGGCTCAAAAACAGCAACTGTGAGAGGGACCTTGGAATCCTATGGATGATCACTTAAACATGAGCCAGCAGTGTGCGGCAGCAGTAAAAAAAGCTAATACAATCCTTGGTTGTATAAACAGGCACAGAATTACAATCACATGAAGTATTAGTACCATTTTATATAGCCTTAGTAAGACCATACCTGGAATACTGCATCCAGTTTTGGTCACCATATTACCAAAAAGATGTTGAGACTTTGGAAAAAGTACAAAGAAGAGCAACTAAGATGATTAAAGGCCTGGAGACTAAAACATATGAAAAACAGTTGCAGGATTTGGGTTTGGCTAATCTAGAGAAAAGAGGGACTAGGGGGGATATGACAGCAGTATTCCAGTATTTGAGAGGCTGGACAAAGAGGAGGGGATCAACTTATTTTCCAAAGCACCAGAGGGCAGGACAAGAAACAGTGGATGGAAACTAATCAAGGGGAGAAGTAACCTGGAATTAAAGAGAAATTTCATAACAGTGGAACACCTTGCCTTCAGACATTGTGGGTGTGTCATCACTGGAGGTTTTAAAGAAAAGACTAGACAGTCATGTGTGTGAAATGGTATAAGATCTCCTGCGTGAGCAGAAGGCTGGATTCAAAGATCTCCAATGTCCCTTCCAATTGTATTCTGATTCTGATTTTTATTTTTGTGTATGTGATATTTGTGATGTTATTTCAGTGTGTTTTACCTATCCTTATATTACATTTAGTAGTCTTAAGATTACAATTCAGGATTTTATGTATGCATCTCAAAATTCAATTTGTGAGACACATACTTCAATAAGAGCAAAGACTAAATAGTGGCCATTCTCTGATAGTGACTTATACCATCTTTTAGAGATATCCAACCATTGCTATTGCTTACCACAATAACGACAAAATATGTATTATGAAGCACATTGTACTCCCCCTCCTCCTGAGGATGCCCAGGGAATGCGGACAGATTGTAAATGACTTTAGCACTGGTTGGGTGATGTTAGAAAGTCTCTGTAAGTCACTACTGGGAAAGTGGCCTGTATTGCAACATTTGCAGAAGTGTGAAATATGCTGGGTAACTAAATTGCAATCAGCATATTTGTGTGAAAAGTGCCCATCTGGTTATCTCATATAAGAATTTGCAAAAATCTTTAATCCTAACAGAAAGAAAGCTGATTTTACATCTCTAGGAAGGAAAAATAATAATCTCAATTTGGCAAGAAGCCCAGCATATGCTCCTGTTGCCAAGATACTGAAGGAGATAGGTATCCTTCATTTTATTGCTCCTGTGGATTTAAATGCAGCATTTGTAGGTTGTAGGGTTGCATGTGTAATCCCCATTTGTTTTCCTATTGGTGCAGCATGTATCCACTTAAAATAGAGGCTCAATAAAGAGTGATTCCTGAGTGATATGGAGGCCAATTGCTATTCCTTTCAGTAGAAATGACAAACTTTAGGTAGGCAGGGACCACCTTTAATTTAGGGTGTATAGAATAGTACTACAATAGATAGGATTATGATATGAAGTAGATAGCATCTCCAGTTGTTATTATATTACCTATATAATTTTATTTTATTAAATGTTGTTAAATATTAATTCAGTCTACCATATGGAACAATCTATATTTAAATAGGTCTTAGGTATTTTTGTTTGATATAGTTATTTAGTTGTTTATACATACTTATTATATTATGTTTATATATGAACTTATGTTAACCTGCTTGTATATGGTAAATGTACTTCCATTTGGAAGTTGCTTAAGCTACTCTAGGCTGGACTGTGCTGCACATGAGAATGTCAGATCTCACATACAACTTTTTGGCAGTCAAGATACTAAAATATAACCATTTTGTTGGTTAGAGTTAAGATCACAAGAAACAAGCAGCTGCATTTGCATATGACCCCCAAAACATTTCACTTTATGAGCAATAAAAAGTAATAACAAAAAATAAGTTCACTGACAGTGATAGCACAATAAAAGTGACTTAGAACTGGGTGCCTAATAAATTAATGACAGATTCATAACTCAGTATTGGGGGAGTCTGGTGAACAGCAGGCTTATTAGTAGGAAAATTCTGATTCTACATATTTCTAAAATCAATGAGCATGTACTGTTAATCAGGCCTACCCATCCAAACCTAGCTTGTGATGTGTTCTGTTTTTAAAATCTATATAAAGTCTATATTTTAAGGTTTGTCCCAACTGAAGAAGTTAGGAGCAGGAGATTTGAAGCTATACAGTTAAAGCAGCATAGCAGCCTGCTTGCAAATTCAGTCTGTTGTGATTACTTATATTTAATAACAGGGATAATTTCTGAATTGTCCTTTATTACATACAAATTCAAACATGCAAATATTATGAAATGTATTGTCTCTTTTTATTTTCTCTTGAACTGTGCTTTGTGAAGAGGAAGGTCTGTGTAGGATTTACGTGTGTGTTTAGTCTTGATCTGAACATTTGGACTCCTGCTTCAGAGTAAACTGTGGCTGAAAAAAAAATTGCAAGCTCCTTTCATTTATGCTAATCCATCACTTGACACCCAGAGAAAGGTCACAGAAGAAACAGATCTTGACACTGCTGTGACACAGCCAACTTGGCAAAGACACTTAGCTGGGCCCCAGGTCTCCTTTACCCTTTGGGCAAAGTATATATTGAGGAATGGATATAGCTGTACGATAGGTAGAATATTGTTTTGATAAATCTATTCATTGTGTTGAATGTTATGTCTAATTCACCAAGGACTTTGGAGTGTGATCAGATCGTCAACAGTTCCCACACGGCATTTTTTTAGCTCTAGGTTTGTACATATTATTTCTCCCCCTGTCTGGCTGTGGCTGCAGGAGATCAACTGCCCAAGAACTTCTAGCAAATAAACATAATAATATTCCACCAAATAACTCACATCTGTCTAATAGGGATAGATTTCTAGAAGAAATTGTAAGCCTCTTTCTGTATTATTAGAAAAGAAATCTTAAAAGTATGTGGAAGTGGATTTTAATTCTCTCTGCACAGCAAGATCACAAGCCAGTTTTGTGCCCTACAAATATTTGTTTCATAGAATGCATATTTGTTTTCCTACCACTGTGAACCTGAAGGTTGATTATTTTCACACTGAGAAATGAATTTACAATATTTCATTCTTCAACATCTTATCCCTGTAATCATAAATCATCCTTCTTCAAACTGAAGTCCTCCAAATTAGAGATGTACAAAATTTCTATCTGGAGCTTCAGTTTGAAACCACTTCAATAAAATAATCCCTTCCAATCAAGTATCTAAATCAAACCATCAGATTCAAGGTCTTGAATCTGTCAACTACAAATCCATTTAAACATTCGATAGACTTTTATATGTGGATAGGCACTTACACAGATGATTTGATTCACAGATTCAAATCAAATTGAATTGATTCTTTGAAATGAATTGCAATACGTCTCATAACCTTGCATAAGGTTTATCTTTCACTTGCTATCTGATCCTTTTCACAGGAAATTGTATGGATTGAATTTTGGATTGTCTGTACTTTACCACTGAGCCATGATTTCTCTGAGTGAAATTCCATTATATGTTAGCTGTTTTGCATCTGTTTCTAATGGTAAAATCTCCTTAGATACTTCCTACATAATGAAGCTTTCTCCTTGTTACTTTATTTGAAGAAGTCTTTCCTGCCTCTATGAAGGAATGTCCATCAACATGCCAATTTGCTAAGTTTTTTCAAAGCATTGAGAGCTAGTTCAGAGTCTCCCAAACACACTAAATTTTGAAGTTAGAAAAGCCATCATGTTAAAAAATGAATTATGAACTTTCCCATTAAATCTTGTTTTAAAAATATACATCAGTAGCTATAATAATGGAAAAAAATTATGTGAGTTTCGCTGACCAGGATCATGATTTTTCAATTATGTCTTTGTCAATACAGCTCAAGAATGATATTCTTATTTTACTGAGCTGCAATCAAACAAAACCCAACATTGTCCTGGGAGCATTGCAGAACTATTATTCTTTAAAGAGAATCTATAACAATGATTTCAGCCAGGATTTGTATTCTTAGGACATTGACTGTCACTCCTCAGATGGCTAGGCAAATTTCCATACTTTGTTTTCTAGTCCATGCATATACATCTTTTCCAAACTGGCTGCTCCTTTTTTCATGGATATTCCAATCTGGTTTCCTATTTGTTTTTAAAGCAGATGTTGCACATCAATATTAATGTAAACACTTTAAAGCAAGCAATCCAAGCATAAGATTGGAAGCATTGAAAGCATGCCTAGGATTGTAACATCTCTCAGTGATAAGGTTCAGGTGTGATGGAAGTTACAATTGGAAGGTCACAGATTTCCCACACTTGGTTTAGGTTTGGAGTAAACAAGCAAACCTCATTATTTACAGCTGTCTTAAATACTGAGTCAAAATTGACTCACTAACATTTCATCAAAGAAAATAAATCTCCCAATAAATTGTAATACCTCTATTGTTACACTAGCTCTCATTTCCTGCACACAATGTTTCAAATTGCTGAAAACTTTTTTACTCCTTGATGTTTTGTGCTGATAAATTTAAATCCATCATACAGAATATATATATAAAAGCATATATATACATGTGCTTTTATACATATACGTATGCATCAATAGCATTTAGACTTATATACTGCTTCAGTGTGCTTTACAGCCCTCTCTAAGCAGTGTACAGAGTCAACATATTGCCTCCAACAGTCTGGGTCCTCATTTTACCAACCTCAGAAGGATGGAAGGCTGAGTCAATCTTGAGCCAGTCAGAACTGAACTCCTGGCAATCAGCATTCAGCAGAATTAGCCTGCAATAGTGCATTCTAACCACTGCACCACTATGGCTCTTCCCTGCGCCACAACAGACACACACACATACATGTATTCTACATGTAGGTGCATTGAACTTCCACTTAGAAACAAGGGCTAATTATACTACATAGAGTAAAGAGAGTTAGTTCTAAAGAGCATGATGGATATACAGTTTCAAGCTGTAAGATGTGGCTCACTTGGTCAAAATGTTGCTTTCATTTAATATTAGTGATGTATAATTCTTATCAGGAGCAAGCAGTGTGATGGTTGTGGACATCCCAGGGAATTTGCTTACTGTCCATCAGGGTCTCTGCCTTTCAACACACAAAAGGTTAATTATTAGCTTGCCTGCTGCAAGCAAAGCACTAGCTACTGCCATCATATTTATTTGCAGGACAACATTTAAGGACCTACAAGTTCCCACTTACTGACCATGCATAGCACAGCAGCCATTTTGTGAATAAACAAATCACCAGCAACCACTATTTTCTAAATTAATGTATCATATGTTTTCAGTGGTACTCCTTATGTACATTATGATGAACTTACACTCATGATCATTTTTCTCTGGCTTGAAGAGATGCTGCAGTTACAGTATTTCATTAGCTGAAGTGATGGCAATTTTAAAAACCATTTGCTTGCTTGTATTTTGTCAAGGTAGACCAGACTAAGAAACCAATAGCTCATAGGTCAAGGTAACTTTTGAAAGTAGCATTTTAATAGTAGCAATCTTGCAAGCTGAATGGAATGCAATTTATAGAAGTCAGCAGGATGAGTGATTTATGGTTTCTTAAAGCCAACTAATTTCAATAAATATAACATCAAATAGAGATCCAACTATACTGTTTTTCGTTAGAGTCCTAAGTTGTTATACAGGTAATATTGTCTTTATAGGTGGCAATGATAAAATTATTGGCTTTAAGAAACACAATCAATTTAGGAAACTCACTTTTGACAATTGCTGTACAAACTGAATTTCATTTCACTATGCATATTCTCTAAAGTAGGCCCACTAGATTCTGTTGAATGTAATCCCATATAAGTAATGTTAAGAGCTTTGATGCAGGCCTTTTCCTTTGACACTAAAGTGGAAAAATGCCCAATTTATAAATATATCATTTTTTTCCTTCACAGGAAGGAAATGCTAAAATATAAAACAATATATGTATCCTTTCTTCTTTAATGTCAGGTTTCTTTTTTCAAAGTCTCCATTGAGAATTTTCCAGATGTATCTTTCTGTTTACAGTTTTGAAGAACAGTTAGAAATTCCTCTATTTGAAAAGTCAACTTTCTCCATTCAGCAATACAAACATTCTGCTTAGAACTGTCAAATTGCAGATAGAATATTGACACCTCACACTGGTGTAGTTAATGCAACTATATTTTAATTGTAAACACTGTAGGCAATTATTCAAACTTGGATTTTTTTTGTTTTTGTAATTCTAATATCTAAATATCTTCCATTTGAATCACCCATATAATTACTGTTATGACCCAGTTCTCTTATGAAGACTAAAATAACAAGAATATTAAAGATCATCATTAATCTGCTCTGAACTGTTTAACAATCTGATGTTGAATGAAACTCTAGTGTTTGAGAGTAACCAGAGAAAAAGGAACTTCTTTTACTGAATTTGAAAATAATAAGTGAGCATTAAATAGATGCTATATCACATGGTGAAATATTCTAAATACATGGCCATTTTCCCCCCTTAGGGGGAAATTCATTTAGGAATGAATTGATCCTTTTTTAGCATTCATTTCTGTTTACAGCTATGATTGAGCTCAAACCAATCCAGGTGTTAAGTTAACTGACACAGCTGGAAAATACAACCAAAGCACATCAAAAAGCTCTAACATTTTTTTCCCTCTTAGAGGAAATGAAGAAAAAAAAATCCTAAGAGATGTGCTTACTATCTAAACAAGCTTCTCTTTCAGAGAGATTGTCCCACATTTCACCACAAAGTGTAAGGTGCATACATGTATCTTTTGAAGTTTTTTTAAAAGGAGATAATGTTAGTTTAATGTCTATGATTATGAAAATATAATAAACTAGGGCTTTTCTAGGACTACCTCCTATAGGTAGGCCTCGACTTACAACAGTTCATTTAGTGACCGTTCAAAGTTACAATGGTACTAAAAAAAAGTGACTTATGACCATTTTTCATATGACCATTGCAGCATCTCCATGGTCACGTGATCAAAATTCAGATACTTGGCAACTGACTCATATTTATGACGGTTGCAGTGTCCTGGGTTTATGTGATCCCCTTCTGCAACTTTCTGACAGACAAAGTCAATGGGAAAAACAGATTCACTTAACAACTGTGTTGCTAACTTAACAACTGCAGTGATTCACTTAACAACAAATGGAGCAAAATTCACTTAACAAATGTCTTAGCATTAGAAATAGTGGGTTCAACTGAGATCATAAGTTGAGGACTATCTGTATTAACTTTTTGACATGGTCCTAGAGCATATCTGTAGTTCCTAATCCTGGAATATTTTATTTCATGATCATGACTAATTCACAATTCTTTATGAAATTCATTAGCAATAATAATCATTAAATCTGGTGCTAGAGAATTCTGTAAATTATCTTTTTACAAGTGTAAGTACTTCTTTCCTCACCATAGATTTTACTGGTAATTTCATCGTAGCAATCAATATAAATACCCTTTCTACTTTAAAAAAAAACACCTGCAATTAACTTACCAAATTCAGGTAATAAAACATTTACTGGTTGAGGTAGTGTCAGTATGAAAGATAATGATTATTCTGGGGAGATTAGTGACATATTTTGGTTCTCCTTTATATTAAGAAAAGTATAGAAATGTAGAGCTCATTTTGAGCAAGCCTGTTTATTTTTCATTCTTGCTTGCTGGACAAAGGAAAAAGGAGGGGGGAATCTTCAAATAGTTTTTCCCATTGTGAAGGTCTCAGACTTTTGATTTCCATCCCTGAGTCATATTCTAGCCAGCCAAGGTCAGGTCTTGCAATGTTCCAACCATATCAGAGACACAAGATCATGGTGCCACATTTTGATAAAAACTGCGGGGTTGTTGTTAATTTGGAGTTTCTGCAAGAAAATATAGTGCTGGGCACTGTTGAAAACTTGGCCACTCTTGAGGTAGCTCTACTGTCATTACTAAGGAGTTCCTGACAGCCTGTAAGAGTTTTGACTATTGCCTGGTATATATGCTTTTTATTTTATGCTATTAGCTCTGTTTGCTTGAGCTAATATTAAAGCTTAATCATTCTTTATTTACAGGAGTATTCATTGTCTCTGGATCCAAAAGAACCAATTGTCTGGGTCTGATCATCGCTATGACACTTAGCAAAACATAATTAGTGACAAAAGTGAGATCCAGTGACAATGCCCTGGTTCTGGGAAAGGAAATCTGCTAGGCAAGGTGATAGTGACCAGAATGAGACCCCTGTTTGGCCCAGTGTCTGGGGGGCAGTGGCTCAAATATTGAACTGGGTGACTTCACCAACATCAGACCAGCAGGAGGTGGCACAATTTGGAGATTCAGCTCCCAATTCAATGTTTAAAGTGCAGTTATTGGGAGTGGGAGAGAAGAAGGAGCAGAAGTCAGTGACTGGATCAGGGAGGATCTTTCTTAGTGTGCTCAGTAATGTCTGGGATCAATTAAAAGGTCCTTGGAGAAAGGTGCAGCAGCAGGCTGAAGAAATTATAGCTGATAAAGTTCAGCAGGACCTCCTGAGAGAAGCACTGGAACGTGCTCAAGACACGGGGGATTCAACAGAGGAACAAGCTGTAACAATGGGTGTTTGGTTTGCAAAATTAAAGAAGAAACAGTGCATACCCAACCTTTGCAACTTTATCTCAACCCCGGAATGGATTCGAGATAAAGGTATGTGGAATTTTGATGAAGAGGAATCCAGTTTGATGGAGGAAAATGAAGGAGGCGAGACTGTTTGGGCAACTAAAGCACAACCTTTGGTCACTAATAAATCTAAGGGGCCACCTGGCAAATTACAAGCTTCTCAAGCAACACAGACTGTCAGAAATTATACTCAACAGGAATTAGCTGACATGTCTAAGACTAATAAGCAGAAGCCAGAAGAGAGGCTGAGTCAGTGGTTACTGCGAATGTGGGATCAAGGAGCTACTAATCTTTATTTAACTGGAGAAGACTTAGTTAAGTTGGGGGCATTATCTAAAGACACCTTGATTAATCAATATTTGAGTTTGCCTAAGGTTGCTACTGCAGAATCCTTATTTGATTGGTGTACACTGGCTATACAATACAGATACCCGGCTGCTACGACCTGGGAAGAACAGATGCCTTTATGGCATTCCATTGAAGAAGCCATGGATCAATTAAGAGGAATGGCTATGCAAGAAGCAATTTATCAACCAGAGTTTACAGGACCTGACACTCAACGTCTCACAGATGAGATGAATGCTCATTTAATAAAAGGAGCCCCTTCCCACATGCACGCTCCTTTGCTAACATTGCTGGGTCCAGCGCAAGGCATATCTGTGGGGGAGGCTGTAGTGCTGATAGGGCGTTTAGAAGATATTCCGAGAGAAAATGCTTCAAAGCCTCCTACTCAAGTAGCTAAAGAAGGAGACAATTTTCAGAAAAGAAAGTCCAAAAATAGAATCTCACGAAGACAAATGTTTATGGAACTTCTTAAAGAAGGCATGCCAAAAGCAGATATACGTTACCTTCCAAACTTAAAGTTGTATAAAATGTGGAAGGAAAAATGTGCCACTGATGGGAAAAGGCTCCAAGAAAATGCACAGGTGAAGCAAATTATCCCAGCAGCCCCATTGAAAAAGCAATTGTATCATTCTCTTCCTAGAAGAAAAGCTGGAGAGTGGAAGATATCTCAGCTTTTAGACTGGGGGTGTGACAACACTCCAGTGAGGATAGTAAGGGCGCCTAAGGCTGGAGACCAACGCCCTTACTTACCATTAACAATTTATTGGCCTCGTAAGAGGACACAACGAGTAATGGCCCTTGTGGACACAGGGTCAGAAGTCACACTCATATATGGAAATCCTAAAAAGCATCGTGGACGAACTGTGTATATTAATGGATATGGCAATGGAGAAGAGCGCACCACACAGGTGCAGTTGAAACTGGCTATTGGAAGGTCATCCCCCTTTATGGCAAAAGTAATGATCTCTGCTGTGCGGGAATATATCATTGGAATTGATTTACTGCAAGGACGAGAGTTTCGTACACCGAAGGGGCGTTTTGCCTTTGGAATCTGAGCTATTGCTTGGGAAGAGCAAAATGAGAACCTTTGAAAATATCTCCAGCTGAAGAGCTAGTAAATTTAAAACTATATCATGGGGGTGGGGGGGATAAGGAGATATCTGAAACTACACAGGGGCTTTTGGAAGTGGAAATTTTAAGGCCAGCAGTCTCTCCTTTTAATTTCTCTGTCTGGCCTCTGAAAAAGCCTTAAAGGTCATGGAGAATGACAGTAGATTACCTTCATTTAAATAATTGCATCTCACCATTAGCAGCACTGCCAGATATAGAAGTCTGTTAGAAAATATAGAGAAAAATGCTGGAACATGGATGCAGTTGTACACTTAACCAATGCTTTTTTTTCTGTTCCAATTGACTCAGATTCTCAAGATCAATTTGCATTCATCTGGGAAGGCAGACAATGTAACTTTTGAAGTTTTTGTTGCAAAGGTATCACCCCACCTGAGTGCACCCCTGTTCATGGATATCAAGAATCCACAACTTAAATTGATGGCTCTAGGGGTTTTAGCTCCCTAGAAATAGCATAACAGCAGCCTAAAATAAATTATTTTAATCTGTTAAACTTCAAGGGGTGGGATAGGCCTGCTTCCTACTTTAGTGTAAAAGTAATTGTAGTAAATGGGCTGGATTTTAAGCCCTTTACCAGAATAACAGTTGCATTTTTGTTAGTCTTTTCCTACAGCTGTTACTGTTAGGAAAGGTGATTGTTCCTCTTGATAATAGTTTGCTTACTGCTTATCTGTTGTGCAGGCCATGAGAGTGTTTTGAACTCCATTTTTCACCAATCTTAACTCCTATCTTGCAACAAGAATCCACTATTGGCTCTAATGCAAGAAAAGTTTCTTTGAGGACAATGAATGTGATTCATAAAGAAAGGAGGGTTGGTAGCTTCACATGTCTTAATTTTTAAATGGATTAAGAAATGGATTAAGAGAAATGTCTTGGTTTTTATTTGAATAAACACTGTTTGACAGAGCCTCCAGGGGTAGGTATGGTCTATTTGAAAAAGTTTTAAAACAGCTTTAGAAACAGTTCAAGCACTGAATATGCATATATTTTCTTCTACTCAGCTTTGCAAGTTTTGTTTTTGAAAAGTAATGGGGAATTAAATAGTATTTAAAGTTTTTTTTCAGTTTAATTGTATAATGTAATCTTTAAACAGAAAATGCAATGAATTGTTTGTTTTGTCTCAACATTGCTGTCAGGCATTGTTATGATTATGTTAATCTTTGAAGATTTATCTTTACTGCAGAAGTAGATAACTGACCTGCAAACAGCTGAGGGTGGGCAGTTAATCCTAATGAATCCAAGGACCAGATACTGGTAGGAAAAAAAATTACTCATATGATCAGGACATCATTACACCATGGTTAACAAGGTACCTTTTCCCCTGGTCTGAATAGTGAAAAGGGAAAGGAATGCTACGAAATTGGAAAGAAGATGCTTTCAGACACGTAAAACTTTTAGTTCAATAAGCTGCTCAGAAGTGCAGAAATGTGGAGTTTCCTATTGGAAAATCAATAGCTGATAGTTTACTATGCACCACTACATATAGAGGGAATCACAGATAAAACAATCACCCAGTAAAGGGGTGAATAAGTGACTCTACAACAGAAAGTTATGAGACCAGTCATATTCCTAGAAGAGGCTAATAACAAGCCCACTCATCCATCAATCCCTCAGGAAAATATTGAATGATGGGAAGAGGCATTTGGTAACCTAGCTTTGCCCTCCCCTTTGCAAACAATTTGAACGTCCCTTGAAGACTTCACTTTGACTTTAATGTATATATGTCTATGGAAAAGCAATTGGGCGAGATCTCTGGACCTGTAGGACTGTGGCCTAACTGCACCATGCCAGGATTGCCCTCAGGTCTAGTTTGGCTGTAAAGGGAATCGAGGTATTAAAAGCAGTATAATAGACTCAGATTACAGAGGAGAATGCCTTGTATAAAAGAGGGACACCAGTTTACTGAGAGATGAGATTGACTCGTCCAGCTAATTCTAAAAAGTTTTTTTTTAAAGTTTGCCCAGTAAAAGAGATGGATAAACAAACAAACAAGCAAACAAAAAATAATATCTTAAAGAGTCACAGTGGATTTATATCTAGAGGGGGAAAAGTACACAAACCCAGATGGTAGGTTAGCAAAGAAGTGCAAAGTAGTAAATCTATTGTTTCCAACTGTTTTCTATCTCCTAGATAAACTTTGTTTTTGAGCTTGCTTGGGTAGCAGTAGCTTTTATAGATCATAAGGGTCACAAAGACATCTAGCATGAGTATGCCTCAATAAATTATTGCTATAATTGTTGGATTTATTTTATTTTACCAGTATATGGGCATGAATTGTTGAACACAATCCCCGATGTCCTAGTGGCAGTAAATCTGGGACCTCCACCTGCTACCAGCTGCTTAAGAAGGAACGTGTGACTTTAAGCAAGAATGCTGTGTGTTCATCCTTTATTCACAGTTTAAGAAAACAAAGCATGATCTCCATATGCCCAGAAGTTGTTGGAGAAGTTTAATAAAGTATTTTCAGAATTGAGCCCAACTATAACCAATGTTGTAAATTTGGCATAGCATCAAATAATTAATTTTTCAAATGACTATGTTGATGTGTATTTTGTATGTTGAAATTGAATGATTACATGTAAGTGTAGAATTTATTATACAGAACAACAATGTGAAGGGAAATTAAAATATGTCAGGGATGGAAGGTAGTGGCAATGCGGAAGACCATTGTTTATTTCGAGGAGATTAGAGACATATTTTGATTTTTCCTTCCTATTAAAAAAAGTGTAAAAGTTTAGAACTCATTCCAATCTAGCATACTTGTTTTCACTCTCGAGTGCTAAACAAATGATCCGGGGGCAGGGTGGGGGTGGCAGGGGCGGGAATCTTCGTAGCTTTGAAGTTTTTCTGTTGTAGAAATATCAGACTTTCCAATTCCCATCGCAGAGTCATATGCCAGCCAGGGGAAGATCAAATCTTGCACTCTCCTTACCATATCAGGGACATGAAGTTATGATGCTACATTTTGATAAAAACTGCAAAAACTTTGTTATTGCAACAAAATCTGGTGCATGGTACTGTTGAAAACTGGCCACTCTTGAGACAGTCTGCTATTATTATTAAGGAGTTCCGGCCAGCCTGTAAGAGATTGCTTACTAAATATTATGTTGCTTACTATACTGTATATTATGTTACTTTCTATATATTATGTTTATCTTATGCTTTTAACTTTGTTTGAACTAATAATAAAGTGTAAAATACCTTTTTTTTATTGGTGTGCTTATTGTGTCTGGATCCAAAAGAACTGATTGCCTGGGTAACTGATCACTGCCCTGACACTTGGCAAAACAGTAGATTGATTGATTGATTGATTGATTGATTGATTTAAATAAATAAATAAATGTGTATGCTACCCATCTTGCTGGAAATGACTCTGGGAAGCTTATAAACATACAATTAAAATACATTGTAAACATCAAAACAATAAACAGGAATCTTAAAATTAAAATTCAGTTAAAGTAAAATTCACCAAGCTGGAAAGACAGGAACAAAGTCTGCACTGGGAGAAAGTGAAGCTATTTTCTATTCCATTAGCCACTTCCAAAAATGTAGGGCATCAAAACCAAAAAAGGTAGGTGCAGATCTCACCTTGGGGGGGACATGATGTTCCAGAGGGTGGAAGCCATGGAAGAAAAGACTCTTCTCTTAGACTCCATTTCATCCAGGACCTCTGAAGCTGTCAAGCAACTACCTGCTCTACCATCTTTCAAAAAAAAAAAAAAAAAGGAAGATGGATGCAAATTTAGATAGTTTTTTTAAAGAAGGAGAGAAATAGGGCCTCCTTAAAAGTTTCAGAAATGTCCCTTCCTACAGTGAAGGATTTATCACTGCCTGAATCCACCTGGCTATCACAATCCTGGAGACTTTCACTAACCAGAAGGGACAGGGATTTAATTGATAATGATTGTACTGACAGCATTGAGTACCCTGTCATTCATCAGGTCCAAGAGGATTAAACTGTTCCCAGATAATTGGACAAGACTTTTCCTCAGACATTTCAAATGGGCCTGCCTCATGTGTGGGTTTCAACTGGGAATGATCCAAACAACTTTGTATCAGGTATTCAACAAATTCCTCTGCATAGTCTGAAGATGATCAGCCAAGCCCTTCTGTCCCAGGAGGGACCAGGTAATCTTGAATAGAACTGCTGGGAAACACTTTGTGAATGGAATAAGGGTGGAAAAATAATGATAGACCTTAATAGCAACTCTCAGTCATGTCCAGTTGGCTTCATCCCTCTCCTCTGTGAACCATGGAGAGTGTCAGGAGCGATGGATCAAGAGATGCTGTACAAACATGATCCTATCTAGCTGTCCTTTGGTTCCAGGATGCGACCAGAACATCAACAGGACTGGGCAGCAAAGCCCAGGATAGTCCCCCAGGTCCTTCTGGAACCCTTTTGGGTCAATCAATCTGGTCCTCTTGAATTGGTCTAGCTTCCTGCAGAGAGAGGCAGCATAAGAGAATCTCAAGGCTACTGGGCATGATTTGATCATAATATAATAATAATGATAGACCCCCCCCCCTTATCTAACAATATAAAATATTTAATATTTAATGTTACCCATCAGACAGACTTGAGCACAATTTACAAGGGAAAGAGTTAAATGTTTATATTATAAACATAAAATTAGTCTTAGGGAAGTGGGGTGGCAATGGTCATCCAAGAATCTCTCCTGGCTTTCAGGGGCCTTGCTATCCATGTTTCTGGTTGTGAGCCCCTGTTTCTGAAACTGGCCTCCTGAGATCACTTGGGAATGTTGCTACTGTACCACTCTCCCTGCTGCATGACAATCTTCCTGCCTGAGCTGCTGGAAGCCATCTCAGAATTGGTAGTGGAATTCTCTAGGCTTATTATCCTGGGAGACTTCCATCTACTATCTCTGTGTTTGGCCTCGGAAGCAGCTCAGAGGTTCATGGTTACCATGGTGGCGCCGGGCCTATTCCAGATAATCTTGGGTTTGACTTGGGACAGCAGTCACACACATCAAATATGATCATTTAGTGCAATGACAAAATGAAATGGCTGGCCAGTCTCTTCTTGAAAGCCTCCAGTGATGGAACAGTTACAATTTCCTAAGACAATCTGTTTACTGGTTGATTGTTCTCACTGTCAGGAAATTTCTCCTTAATTCTAGGTTGCTTCTCTCCTTCGTTAGTTTCCATCTATTGATTGTATTGTCTTATGGTGCTTTGGACAACTCCTCAAATATTGGAATATTGCTATCATATCATCCCTAGTCCTTCTTTTCACTCGACAACTGGTCTTCATATGTTTTAACCTCCAGCCCCTAATCATCTTTGTTGCTCTTCTCTACACTCTTTTCAGAGCCTCAACATCATTTTTATATCATAGTGACCAAAACTGGATGCAGAATTCCAAATGTGGTTTACCAAGGCCATATAAAGTGGTACTAACACTTCATGTGATCTTGATTGTATCCCTCTGTTAAAGCAGCCTAGGACTGCATTGGGTTTTTTTGTGGCTGCAGCACACTGCTGGCTCATATTTAAGAGATTGTCTACTAGGGCTCCAGTATTCCTCTCGCAGATATTGCTATTGAGCCAAGTTTCACCAATCTGTGCCTGTACATTTGGTTTTCTTGCCTAAGTGTAAAATCTTGCTTTTCTCTACCCTGAATTTCATTTTGCTACATAGGACCCAGTGTTCAAGTCTGTCGAGGTCCACCTGGATCTTGAGCCTATCTTCTGGTGTGTTGGCTATTCCTGCCAGCTTGGTGTCATCTGGAAATGTAATGAGTTCCCCTTCTATATCCTCATCTAAAGCTTTATGAAGATATTGAAGAGTACTGGGCCTAAAACAGAGCTTTGCACTCAGCATCCCATTGTTTACTTCCCTCCATGAAGATGTAGTTCCATTAAGGATTACACAATAAGTGTGATTGTAAGCCCATTACAAATCCATTTGGTGGTGATGCTCTCTACCCCACACTTACCAAGAAGTAGGTTGTGGTCTACTTTGTCAAAGTACTTACTAAAATCCAAGTATACTATGTCCAAAGGATTTTGCTGATCCACTAATTTAGTCACTTTACCAAAGAATGAAATAAAATTTGTTTGGCATGATCTGCTTTTGACACACCCATGTTGGCTTCTGGTTTACTTGCTTCTAGGTGTTTGCAGATCCTTTTTTTAATTATCTTTTCCAGGATCTTCCCAGATATTGATGTCAGGCTGATTGGTCTGTAGTTTACTGGGTCTGTTCTTTTTCTCCTTTTCTTTCCTTTTTTTTAAAAAATGGGAACCATATCAGCTCTTTTCCAGTCCTCTGTTATGAGATGTCATTGAAAATTCATTTATTGAACTCTCTTGGACTTTTCGCCCCAACAACCACAGTGTAGACAGTGATAAGCTTATTGAACAATTTCAGCAGGGCATTTCAAACATGGAAAAGCAGTTCTAAGGCAAATGGGATCCCAATACATTGGCTGTCTACTGTTGGATCCTTAGGAGAGATGTTCTTCAAATTCTTATCTTTTTTAGATAGTAAAGAGGACAAATCTAGTAAATAAGCAGGCCACACAGTCAATGAAATTCATTTGCTGTACCAGACTTCACCACAAGATGTCACCGATAGCATATAAAGTCTTTTTCCAGACACCAGTTAGGCTTTTATCCAATTGAAAAAGAATTTTTTTTCCAACTTAACAAATACATAAGATACTAAGTCCCTGTAACAATAGGAACTTTTTGGGACCCCAAATGTCCATGAAGTACAAGTCCAGTTATTTAGTTGTTTAGGTTAGTTGTTCTTTTCTTTTCTTTTCTTTTCAAAGCTTAACTTCCCAGAGTAGGCAGAAGCTGCTATGTTAACAGCGGGGAAAAAATTTCAGGAGGCTTTCACAGGAAGATAATTGGGATACAAGAAAGGAAAGGTAGGGTCTCACCCAAATCCTCTGCGGTGCTTTCGTTGTGCTTGGTGGTAATTTTGGCTTTTGGCAGGCACGGCTTAGTGATCGGCCATGTTGATGGCCGATCTTTTCTCCGATGTTCCAAAGGAGATGCCTCAGATCAAACAGAAGGGCTGCTGCCCTTCCGCGATCTGTCGAGGGTCCTCCTCACCGTCATCACCCCTCCAGGGTGACTTACCACCCTTTTCAGGGTTGCCCGACAAAGGGAAACTGGGCGGCAGAGAGAGCACTCTCCCCGCGTGTCAGCCAGTGCCCCGATCCAGAACCGGAAGCCAGGAGAGATGTTATTGAAGTGAAATTCAACAAACAAACAAACATCAAGCAGTGCTTCTTTTTAGGTAACACCTTTGTGCTTTTAATTAACTTATATAAGCTATTATGGTATGGTTGTGTGTCATTCAAAGCCTTGCTTGATAGAGAAGTTCTGAAAACATATCTGAATTCAGCATTAAAAAATATCAGATTTTGTTTGTGAAACACACTCACAAAAAATATTTTTGTTCCTCACTTATTGAAGTAACTTCACTTTTTCATGTTTCTCTTTTTAGCACACATACAAAACAAAACAAAATAAAACAAACATAAAAACAGCAGCACTGATTTTGGAGTCACATTCTTTAATGTGTTAATGTCTTTAACATGAGATTTAACAAGAATCGACCATCCATCCTATAGGAAAACATCAGGTGCTGATGACATGTTATTGAACTGTTTAAACCTGCAGGAGATGAAGCAGTTGTAATGTTAACAACTCTTTATCAACAAATATGTAAAATATTTTATGGCCTAGAGTCTGGAAAAAGATTGGTATATTCAGCTAATTGAAGAAAAGTGCAAATGCAATAGAATATGCAAATTACTAAATCACCGCAGTAATAATTCATTCAGTAAATGAAGTTTGGCTTCATATATGAAATAGAATAGGTAAGTTTCAAGATACAGAGATAGACAGATAACAAAAAATGGATAATGGAGGCAACAAATAATATAAGAGGGAGGTTTACCCTTGCTTTATTGACCACATTGCCTTTGATTGCATAAATCATGTTAGAATGGGAGACATATGATGGCTAAGGATGTGATAGAACAACAGATAATTCTTCTGAGCCAACTACTATAAGAACTAAAATTGGAGAAACAAAGTTAATCAGAAAAGGAAAAGCATAAGGAAAAGCATATCTGTTTAACTTATAAAGTGAATATTTTATAAGGACTGGAATAAGTGATACTAGAATTCAAAATTGACCGTGTTGGAGATACCACTTAAGAAAAATCATTATAAAAGGAAAAAGAAAACATGGAGAAAGGCTATTGCTAAGTATTAAGGAAATAAAAGTAATGCTAACCAGCCTGTTTAGTGGATTTATAGTAGACCAAAAAAAATGATGTGCCAGATAGTTATGATTTCTGAGGCCGAAGAATCAATAAAAATGGTCAATGTACTGGAGTAGGAAATTAATCCCATGGATCATTTGCCTATGAATTATCAAAATTTGATACCATGAAACAATAGTACCCTATCTAACCATTCTTTTGGCTTACACAGAACAAGCACTGTAATGTTTCTGGATAAAGAACAGGATTACAAATGTTTCCAAGGAACAAAACAAATCCAATAAACTGCAATCCCTCATTGAATCAGCAATTCCTGAGAAAACTCAGGGTCTTATCCTGCTACTTAGTAAGATAGAAAAAGGTGGGATAGACAACATCACCACCAGATGGATTTGTAACTGGCGGACAAACCGTACTCAGCACAGTAGTCCTTAATGGTACTACATCCACATGGAGAAGTAAGCAGTGGGGTACCACAAGGCTCCGTCCCAATACTCTTCAATATCTTCATAAATGACTTAGATGAGGGAATAGAAGGGGAACTCATCAAATTTGCAGATGACACCAAACTGGCAGGAATAGTCAACACCCCAGAAGACAAGCTCAGGATCCAAAAAGATCTTGACAGACTTAAACAATGGGCCCTATCCAACAAAATGAAATTTAATATGGAGAAAAGCAAAGTTTTACATTTAGGAAAGAAAAGTCAAAGGTATAAGTACAGATTAGGTGAGACCGGGCTTAAAAACAGTAAATGTCAGAGGGATCTTGGAGTCCTAGTGGACAATCACTTGACTATGAGCCAGCAGTGTGCAGCAGCAGACAAAAAAGCTAATACAATCCTGGGTTGTATAAACGGAGGCATAAAATCAAGATCACACAAAGTATTAGTACTGCTTTATAAAACCATAGTAAGACCACACCTGGAATACTGCAACCAGTTTTGGTCACCATACTACAAAAAAGATGTTGAGACTTTGGAAAAAGTTCAGAGAAGAGCAACTAAAATGATCAAAGGCCTGGAGACTAAAACATATGAAGAACAGCTGCAGGACTTGGGTTTGGCTAGTCTAAAGAAAAGAAAAGAAGAAAGAGGGGCGACATGATAGCAGTATTCCCGTATTTAAGGGGCTGCCACCAAGAAGAGGGCATCAAACTATTCTCCAAAGCACCAGAGGGCAGGACAAGAAACAATGGTTGGAAACTGACCAAAGAGAGAAGCAACCTGGAAATTAAGGAGAAACTTCCTAACAGTGAGGACAATTAACCAGTGGAATAGCTTGCCTTCAGAAATGGTGGGCACTCCATCACTGGAGATTTTTAAGAAGAGACTAGGCAGTCACTTTTCTGAAATGGTATAGGTTCTCCTGCTTGAGTAGTGGGTTGGACAAGAAGACCTCCAAGGTCCCTTCCAATTCTATTCTATTCTATTCTATTCTATTCTATTCTATTCTATTCTATTCTATTCTATTCTATTCTATTCTATTCTATTCTATTCTATTCTATTCTATTAATATAATGAAAATCTTTATTTGCTACATTTGTTCTCAAATGGCAGCTAAAAGCAATATACTGTGAGGTTCTGTGCTCTTACATGTACAAGCCCTATTCAATCAAAGATAGATATTCTATTTCCTTCTTCAATAATATACCATACATTGTGTTACCTCTAGAGAAATCACTCAGTAAAGACTTAAAACAATTCTTAATCATCTGCTAATACCTTCCAAAGGGCAATTCAGTTCTTAGGAATTCTGGAGTTGCAATGATTATCATTGCCCTGAATTATTAACAGGTTTATATCAAAGCGCAGGCTTAAGTTGCTTTGGTTTCTGTAAAAAAAAATTCTCTGATCTTTGGCAATCATAATTTATTTACAGCTTCCATACGTTCTATTCTCTGTGAAGAAATAGGGACATTTTTAAATATGGCCAAAAGGCACTACATTTTTATATGCAATGCTGTCACAATATTAAAAAGTACAGCCAGCTTTCTCATGTGAAAGGCAGGTTATCTAAACATTTTCTTTCCCTGAGAGAGAGGTATTCATAATATTTATTCTAAAATACAAATATTGGGGCTTTTTGCTCCATGTGAATTGTCCTTAGGTATAGTAAATACAGTTCAGATTAAAATTAAATCAGTATATAGGAATAACTAATGTTTACATTTATAGAAAGGATATGTGAGGAGAGTGATTTCAGAAATATAGCCTAGAATGCAATCACGGTCCCTTTTGTACCAAGATAAAGCCTTCCCCCCTTTTTTTTATAGACTTTGAATTTTAGCTAAAATTGACTGTAAATATAGGATTAAGCTTATATAGAACACATTTATGTTTATTGTGGCTATTTGCCCAAATGTTGAGCTTGATTCAGAACAGAAAGTAATATCAAATGTCTTTTTTAAATATAAATTAAGATGAAATGTAGGTAGGTCACTTTTTTAAAAGATCTGTTTGACTATAATTTTGTTTTTCTAGTTTTGGAACAGACACAGTAAAAAGGAGAGAAATGTTTTAAAAATGGGTATGAATTAGGATCTTCCAAGAATTCCTTAAAGAGTTTGATCAGCTGAGTAGCCAGCTCTAAGAGGTTACTAATGCCTCAGCTTCATAAACCAATATCCTGAAAGGCATTTTGAAGACCAGTTTTTGCCTTAGTGAAATGAGGTAATAAGTAGGTTTTTGAATACTGAATCCTATCTGTTTACTGGGGATTTCAGTTTGGGTGTTGTGGGACTTATCCCTTTAATTAATTAATTAAGCTGCAGTAGGAGCCAAGAATTCAGTTACTATGGCCCATTAGCTTCAGTGAAACTCAACTGAAATTTAGGTGCTCTAAGTGTTTTTGCTTATCAAGCTGTTACTGAATTAACAGAAAGTTCAATGGCCCTTTAATGTAAGAATAATCAATAACAGACTGGAGTTCTGATGTGCCATTTCTCTCTTGATAACCTGTTAAAGATCACAGACAGTATCTAAAGAGAACAGATGTTCCTTGCAACAGCAAGGATCAAGTATATTTCACCTACTAGACAAATGTTAGTCTTACATCCACACCATTTGATCTCACTTCTAATATTCCACTTTTAAGGAAATAATTTACTCCATTAAAAACATGGTTGCAATTCTTCTGATATTTGGGCTACTGTCACCCAGATTAAAAGATATAATTTTTTATTACTAGGCTGCCACAATACAGTTTCCTATATAAAAATTACTAATAGTAATATGCAATTTCCTATCCAGTTTCAAACTGGGGCCCAAGCTACTTTATAGAGAATAACTTTAGATTCAAAATATGATGTCTGAAATTAAGAATATTCACTATAAAACTGGGCTGTAATTTTGGGTTCTTGCTCCTGACATCCCTGCTTACAAGAGGAACTGACAGTACTGCTCCCAATGCAAATCTCGCTTGGAAGAGGAACCAGAAGAGCAGGTTGGAACCCTGGCACCATCCTCTGTCCCTGTCTGAGTACCACTTGGAAGGGAAGTGACAGGTGCAGCAATTGCCACTGAAACCATGCACACAATGTTGGGATGCACAAACCCTAAAAAAAAAAAAATCCTAAACTATGCATACAACCTCCTGGTGCAGCAATCTGCCCTGGGGGCAACTTGAATGGTCCACAACTTTTACCTACTGTTGTTGTTGTCCCAGCAATCTTTTGGCTTTCTCCTCAAGACTTGATCAAAGCACTGCTCTGGGGAATTCTGTCTCAAGAGAGAAAGGGACACCAAGGATCCCATGGGTATCTAGTCTCAATTGCAGCCAGAAAACCAGAGATGTTTGCTGGATCCCACTGCTGATACCAAAACTGTCATGGAATTTTCACAAAGAAAAGAGCACAACACTAAGGGAAAATGGCCAAACTTTTTCAGTTATCAGTGGGTGCCTGTTTTGCAAGAAAAGGGATTCTGAACAAAAGAAAGACAGAGGAGCTTATACATTTTGGGATCAAGGGGTGGAAAATGTAAAGAAGATGGATCTGTCCAAAATCATGGACACATTTGGAGCAAGTGAAATAATTATTTAAACAGGAAAAATTCCTAAACTGTTCCAAAGATGCTGTTTCAAGAGGCAACTGGACTTTCTTATTTTTCTTTGAAGACGTTTCGCTTCTCATGCAAGAAGCTGAAGCTTCTTCAACTCTGATTGGATGGTGGGGAATTGAAGGATTTATATTCCTTGCAGGCAGCTGGGCATTTGTATTCTTTTAGAGCAGACATGTCAAACTCGCGATGTCACATGATGTCACACAACGTATCGGAGCTTTTTCCCCATTGCCGGCAATGGGGTGGGTGTGGTTTCATCATGACGCATCCGGCCCGCAGGCCGGCAGTTTGACACCCCTGTTTTAGAGAATCACTGAGGCCAATTGGAGGTTTACCTGTGTCCTCAGGGTCACCTGAGTAGTGCAAATGGATGTGGAGCCTTCTTGGCTGAAGGATGTTTTCTTCCCTGTGTCCCTTCACTGTTGAAGACAGGCGCAAGATATTGGAGGTGAGTCTGTGTTGTCCTCATCTCAAACTGAAGTGCAAATGGTTCCTGTAGCTACAGATGGTTCCTGTAGATGTCTTCAGCAATGAAGTGACACAGGGAAGAAAATATCCAAACCTCTAATTGGCCTCAACAACTCAAGGATGCTGCATGGCACTTCACACTTGTGCCACCACTTGCGGCAGGGGGGTGCATGGCTTGTTGCACCAGTGCCACTGCTTATGGCAGGGCATGGGAGGCCTGGCTGCAGCGGTCCTGAGGTAAGTAGGTACGGGACGCATGGGACAGCTCCACACACACACACCCTGCCCTAGCTTGATTTTTACGAATGTCCCTCGCCCCAAAACTAGGGCTCATTTTGGAAGTAGAGCTTATATTAGGCGCACGCATAAAAATCAAGCTAGGTCTTATTTTTGGGATAGGTCTTATTTTGGGGAAAATATGATATATTATATTCATGTCCATTTTATCATATAGTCTTTAAATTGTTTGTCCTCTGTTTCCACTTTCAGTAAAAACATATGCATTTTAACAATAATATGATAATTATGTGTACACAACTTCATATAAAATTAAGTCTTACCATTTTCAAATTCATATTTTTTCTTATTAAACTTAAATCTTTCCCTTAACAGAAAAACCACACTCCTTGGACTTGATTTGTATATTTCATGAGGATTATGTTTACAGAACTACCTAATTTGCTATAGTAGCAGGCAAGATTATGGATTGTATGGAATGAAACTTTGGAATAAAACAATAGCAAGTCTATTGTTCTCAGCTTGGCCATGTATTATGAACTTTGAGGTCAAAGAATATAGTACCAATGTATCCATTATCAGATGAGTGACTTTCAAATAAAACTCACATTATTAATTTATAAAGCTGGACCATCCAAGGAATGCCTCAAACTGTGCTCTAATTTGAAATTTATAATCTCATTATAATCAACAGGTACCAATAAATAAAAAATGTTTTGGCTTAAAGTCTCAAAAATTAAGTTAGTCTGAATTCCTAGCTACTATTTTATTTCTAGATCACTTTTTGCCTCCATTTAATTTGGATGGCTCTGGATATAGTTCTTATGTTCCTGTTTGAAACTTTGCTTTCCAACACCTATTGATAATCCAGATGCTGTTGTTTTTTTTAAAGGATATAAACTGTGTTTTGCCGTCTTTATTTGAACAAAGTCCTAAAAGCAAATGTTACTGGGTCATTAATCACTCTACAACTATTGGGCCAGTATAGAGGCAATACCCAAACAGTTTTTCATCCACAACCTGCATATTTCTCTGAACAGCCTAAGAATTGGATCACCCAATTATGCCAACCTCAAAGTAACATAGTTCTCTCAGCCCACTTCTTCTTTATGAACAGTATAATTTAAAAAGAAATGTCTGTCCACTTTTTTTTACAAAAAAATATTTTAATTCAAAATTAAATGGTCATCTGTAGCATAAACTTTATCTCAAAAATGCAAGAAAAAGATAGTAGTGGGTGGCCCTTATAGGGTAAAAAACCTGGTTTTTCTCAAGGAGGATTTAAGTTAAAACAAGTAGTCAATAGATCCAGTGAGAATTCATGCCATTAAAAAAAAATTACACTCAGGAGACCAGGATAATGCATTGTTAAAGTCTACCTCAAATCAAGCTTCACTTCTGGTAATTTTGCGTGTGTGTAATTTGTTTGGTAACAATAAGCAAGTGTTTTACAATTATCCTTTTTCAGTTTTAGTTTTTGGGTTTTTTTTTTTTACTTTCCAATCTAGATAACAGTCCTTGCATTTCTCATTCAAGAATTAACTCTACCTTTTGATTCATTCATTCATTCATTCAAATTCATTGCCATTAATTTTAAATCTCCAAATAGATTTGGAATTCACATTCAATGGCAATGATTTTTCAGTACCTTATGACCTTATGATCTTATTTACTCCAGCTACTATTTGTTTAAGTGATTGTTTATCTGACTTCTTCTACCTTTCTTCCTAGACACCCTGATACAAAGCACATATGCTTTGACTTTCTCTTGAGAGAATGCACTTAGACAGGTGCTAGGCTTCTAAAAAGTTTTGTTGCAGACCACAGTTGAGTTCCCTAATTAGAAGTCCTGCTATAGATTTTCCCATCCAGTTTTTAGAACAACCTCTAGCAGACCTACATGTAAGACAGACTGATGTGCCTGGTTAGTTCCCTTGCAACAGGCTACTAGGCCAAGTTGAAAAATCTGTTTCTGATTAATAAGACCTTAAAAATCTTGGACCTGGATTTTTGCCATCATTGATCATCAGAGAAACTTCTGCTACTTATTCCAGGACTGGCAGAAGGTCCCTTTGTGATTACTTAGATTAGAATAGAATAACGGAGTTGGAAGGGATTTTGGAGGTCACTCCATGTAGATGCAGTTCCATTGAAGACTACACATTGAGTGTAGTTGGTCAGCCAGCTAGGAATCCATCTGGGGTGATGCTGTCTAACTCACATTTTTCTATCTTATCTAGTAGTAGGTTATGGTCTACTTTATCAAATGCCTTGCGGAAATCCAAGTAGATTATATCCACAGCCTTTCTCTGGTCCACTAATTTTGTCACTTGATCAAAGAATGCAATAAGATTTGTCTGGCATGATCTGGTTTTACCAAACCCATGTTGGCTTTTGGTTATGACTTTGTTTGCCTCTAAGTGTTCTCTGATTCATTGCTTGATTATCTTTTCCAGAATCTTCCCAGGTATTGAGGTCAGGCTGATGGGTCTATAGTTTCCTGGTTCTATTTTCCCCCCTTTTTTGAAGATGGGAACTACATCAGCTCTTTCCCAGTCCTCTGGAAGTTCCTGAGTGCTGCAGGATCTTTGAAAAATATAGTTCAGTGGTTCTGAGGTCACATCTGCCAGTTCCTTCAGAACAGACATGTCAAACACAAGGCCCACGGGCCGGATGCAGCCCGCGAAGTGGTTTCATGTGGCCCACGAAACCATCCTGGAAACAGTGAGGGAATGGCCCCCATTGCCTTGGCCCTGGCCCAGGCCAGCCGGGAGCCAATGTACAATTTTGTGGTGGCCATCTATGCTGAAACACATTCAGTCTTAGCTCCACAAGGCCATCTGGAAACAGCGAGGAACCAGTCCCTGCCATGTCGGCCCCACCCCCTGGTGCATGCTGGGGAGATGTCACCCTTTGTGAGGAATGAAGAAATGCACCATCGCCTGGAAGTGGCCAGCAAATGGCCCTCGCCTACTTCACATATCCGGCTTGATGAGCTCTGGGGGAGGGGTTTCAGCAGGCAGAGGGGCGCTCTCCTCACAGCGCCAAGAGGCTGAGCCGAGCAGCGTGAATCCAAAAAGAAGCATGATGCTGCCCAGCCCCCAGCCTGCCCAGTTTCGGCAGGCAGTGGGGCACTCTCCTCACAGCGCCGAGCCAGGTGGTGCAAATCTGATGAGAAATGCAATGCTGCTTAGCCCCCAGCCTGCCCAGTTTCAGCAGGCAGCAAGGTGCAAAGCTGGCAAGCTTTGCACCACCCAGCTTAACCTCTTGGTGCTGTGAGGAGAGCGCCCCGCTGCCTGCCAAAACCGGGCAGACTGGGGGCTGGGCGGCCTCGTGCTTGTTTTTGGATTCATGCCGCCTGGCTCAGCCTCTTGGTGCTGTGAGGAGAGCACCCCGCTGCCCGCCGACACTGGGTAGGCTGGGGGCCGGGCGTCGTCGTGCTTCTTTTCAGATTCGCGCCGCCCGGCTCAGCCTCTCGGCATTGTGAGGAGAGTGCCCTGCTGCCTGCCGAAACCAGGCAGCCTGGGGGCTGGGTGGCATTGTGCAGGTGATTCTCACACTGCTCATGGCATCCCCTCCCCCAGAGCCCACCAAGCCAGATATGTGAAGTAGGTGAGGGCCATGTGCTGGCCACTTCCAGGCGATGGTGCATTTCTTCATTCCTCACGAAGGGTGATACCTCCCCAGCTGCATTTCTTGCCTGTTTTTCTCCCTCCCTCATCTCAAATATTTTCCTACCACTCTGTACTTAGGAAGGAAGGAAGGAAAAAAGGAAAGAAGGAAAGAAGGAGAGGGACTGTCTGAGGGAAGTCCTGCCTTAGTCCTGCCCTGCTGCCCTTTCACCATCCCCTTGCCCCCTCCTCCTGGCCTATCCTGGGGGTCTCCCATCCTATTGCTAAGGAAGCTTTGGATACAAAGCCGGGTCTCCTCCCATGGAGAGGGAATGGGCCTCCCTCTGACTTTGCCCTCGTACCCATCATGAGCAACCTGGCTAAGGAGAGCAAGCACAGCAGCAGCCGCCTTGACGAGGAGGTAAGTGCAGCTGGGTGCCCCCTTGGGGAAGTGGTGCTGGATTTGGTGCCGCGGGTGCTCGATGGCCAGGCTGGGCATTTGACCTCTGCTGCCCAGGGCTCCGGGCAGCCAGCACCACCATCCAGCCCCCCCGCATGGCCTGAGAGAAACAGTGAGGCTCCTCCAGTGGACCATGCCTTGGCACTTGCCCTGGTCCCACCCCCTTATGCCAGAGACCCTCAGATCTGTCCCACTCCTGCCCAGGCCCCCACAGGCACCCTTGACACGAATGATGTAGAGCTGGCCATGCCCACCCAGTAGGCCACATCCACTCCATCCATGCCCACCCAGTAGGCCACACCCACCCTGGCCACACCCACCCAGCTCCCCGAGGGCTGATGCGGCCCTCAATGAAATTGAGTTTGACACCCCTGCTTCAGAACCTTGGGGTGTAATCCATCTGGTCCTGGTGATTTGAACTCATCTAGGCTGGACAAGTGCTCACTTACCATTTTCTTGCCTATTTTAACTTGTGTTTCTAATCTGTTTCTTATGGTACTGTTGTTGATAGGTTGAACTGTTTTTTTCCCTTTGTGTAAAGACGAATGCAAAAGCCAGGTTAAGTAGTTCTGCTTTCTTCCTGTTGCTTGTCACCTGCTTGCCACTTTCTCCCACTAATGGACCAATCATTTCCTTGACTTTTTTCTTGTTTTTTACATGTTGAAAGAAGCTTTTTTTGTTATTTTTGACTTTTGTCACAAGTCTTAATTCATTTTGAGCCTTAGCTTTCCTCACTTCATCTTTGCAGATTCAGACTACCTGCTGATATTCTGCCTTAGTTATGTGTCCCTCTTTCCACTTTTTATACTTGTCCTTTTTGTCTTTAAATTTATCAGAGAGTTCTTTATGCAGTCATGCTGGTTTCTTTTGAGAGCTATTGTTTTTCTTCTTCATTGGTATTGTGCTAGACTGGGCTTTTATAATCTCACTTTTCAAAATTTCTCAAGCTTCTTGAGTTGTTTTCCTCTTGAGGATTCTCATCCATGGAATCCTTCCCAAGCTCTGTGTAAGTTTATTGAAATTAGCTCTCTTAAAGTCCAAGACTCTAGTTTGACTTTGTTCTATTGCTTGTGCTTGCGTAATATTGAATTCTAATATTGCATGATCACATTCCCCTAAAGTTCCTGTAGTTTCAACATCTTCTATCATTTCATCTCTGTTAGTGAAAATTAAGTCCAATATGGCTGATCCCCTAGTTCCCTTCTCTACTTTTTGGGAGACAAAGTTGTCTGCTAGGTTTGTCAGGAACCTTTTTGATCTTGTACTTGTGTGGAGTTTGTCTCCCAGTTGATGTCAGGGTAGTTAAAGTCCCCCATTACTTTTGTGATGTACTTCCTATATACCTTAGTTAACTGACTAGCAAAAAGTTCGTCTATTTCTTCTGTTTGGTTGGATGGCCTATAGTAAACACCATTGGCAATCTCTTTTTCCCCCTTTTATATTGATCTTGTAAGTTGGCTTTCTCTGTGGTCATGAAATTATCTTTTCTCTGAAGTTGATGAAGTATTTATTCCTATATCTTTTAAGAATCTGTTGAGTACTGTTCTGTCCACTCAGTGCCCATACTGGGCAAATTAATCCAATGGATCTGTTTTGATGTTGTTTTCCCCCTATCTTTTAAATAATTTTAAAAATAATTTTAGTAATAATTATTTAAAAAGTACTTTTAATCATTCTTTAGGAAATCACTTTACAATGTCATTGTTTAAAAATTTATGCTATTTCTTATATAAACACTCTCCAAAACCTTTTTTCTTAGGTACCTATTCACTTAACGTCACAAAAGGTAATACTAAAAGATACTACTAAGAAGGAGAAATACAGGGCAATAAAGGAAAGTGTACTTACTTATATCAAATTTTAATTTTTTGAAATAATGTAAATATTTAATAAAGCAAGAGGAACATGGTTTTTTTAAAAATAAAATATATTGTTTAAAGTGATTAAAACCTCATTTACAAACATATTCTTGTTTTATAGCCTACTCAGAGGGAATTATCAGCTTGTCGGGTGAGATTTTAATCATTTTCATTTTTAACATAAATATTTGGCTAATAGATACAAAAGGTATTTATTCTTCCTACAGTTGGCTCTCTTTCCCTGGATTAGTATAACATGACAGATGGTTGATGTCATCTTTGCTTGGAAGAACTCAGCTGGCAGTAATAGCATGGTACATTTCTAGGGATTTGTGATACTGTGCATAAAAAGCATGCTTTTGAACCAAAAAGGAAAGAAAAAGAAAAACAAATGCCCAAAAGGGATTTCCCCAAAATAAATATCTGTCTGTGCTAGCCTACTGTTCTTTGTTGATGTATCATAAACAGAAGAATCCCCAGCTAAAGAAGCATGGAATCTATATAAAACTATCAATATTGACATTACTGTCAATATTGAAGATACATTGCAAATGGCACAGATTGCAAATGTTATGGATCTTTTGACTCAACATCTTCTATTTTTGACTGAAAATAATAAAAACAAATGTTTTGGGGGGGAGTTTTCCTGCACAGGGGGAGAATGTTACATGTATATATTTGGGGATTTCCCTAGTTATGGATATGTTTGAATAGAAAGGGAGCTCTTAATTTTCCTTATTTTTTATTATGTAAATATATTACTTGAAGGAGATTGAGCCAATATATTTCTCACCATCACCTACTGTATTTCTATCTTCTCAACAACTTTGCAAAGTGAAAGAAGAGCTAAGATAGGTAACAAATGTACAGCCACATGTGGAGCCCCAAACAACTTTTCCAAAACTGTCAAATCACATCTGATGAAAACAGCATGAATTCATGCCATTTTGAGCTGAGTATCAAACAAAAGACAGTGTTCACACTTGAACTATGCTTAGCATAATTTATAAACAAAGTTGATTCCTCCTGCCACACAAGGGGGATGGAAAGCAAAAAGTCTTAGTCTTGCTCACAATGCTTGCAGACATCTGTCTACTGCACATTTTTAGTGCAATCACCTGCTGTAGGTTTCATACTGGTCATGAGATTAAGTGTAAACACAGCTACCAAAAGCATGCCCAGCCTCCTTTACCATTCAGGTTTCCTTTGATGAGTTTCATAGTAAATAGAACATATATGAAATTAAGTGTTGCATATAAACTTATATAACCAACTATTTAGAATAGAATAGAATTCTTTATTGGCCAAGTGTGATTGGACACACAAGGAATTTGTTTCCAGTGCAGAAGCTCTCAGTGTACATACAAGCAACAAGTGTTAAATCATGATCATAATAATAAAATATAATCATCATAAATCATGATACAAACTCATTGATAGTCATAGGATACTAAATAAGCAAACAACGTAAATCATAGTAGGATACTAAATAAATGCAATTAACATAAATCATGAGATACAAACAACAAAGTTATAGTTATAAGAAGCTAAGGAAATAGCTAATAGATGAGAAGGATAATAGGTAATACAGCCCTACTATGTGGTTTGACATCTTAGGGCATAGATAGTGTTGTGGGTATTAGTTGTTTAGCAGAGTGATAGCGTAGGGGGAAAAACTTTCTTTGTGTCTGGTTGTTTTGGCATGCAATGCCCTATCTATAGCATCATCTTGAGCGAAAAAGTTGAAACAGTTTATGTCCAGGATGCGAGGGGTCTGTAGATATTCTCACAGACCTCTTTCTGGCTTGTGCAGTATACAGATCCTCAATGGAAGGCAGGCTGGTTGTAATTATTTTTTCTGTAGTTCTATCTATCTGTTGAAGTCCGTGTCTGCCTTGTTTGATTGCTATGCCAAACCAGACAGTTACAGAACAAATGACTTTTATGCATATTCCCTGATTTTTCTAATTCTTGAATTGTCATCAGTTCCAAACCCATATATCATCCATATGTGTGTGTGTGTGTGTGTGTGTGTGTATGTATGTATATATATAATTTTTATAGCAATATCATAAGTTAATAATAATAATAATAATAAAGTTGGAAGGGACCTTGGAGGTCATCTAGTCCAACCCCCTGCTCAGGCAGGAAACCCTATACCATTTCAGACAAATGGCTGTCTAGTCTCTTCTTAAAAACTTCCAGTGTTGGAGCATTCACCGCTTCTGGAGGCAGGTTGTTCCACTGGTTAATTGTTCTAACTGTCAGGAAGTTTCTCCTTAGTTCTAGGTTGCTTCTCTCCTTGATTACTTTCCATCCGTTGCTTCTTGTCCTGCCTTCTTGTCCTGCCTTGGAAAATAGCTTGACTCCCTCTTCTTTATGGCAGCCCCTGAGATATTGGAACACTGCTATCATGTCTCCCCTCATCCTTCTCTTCATTAAACTAGACATACCCAATTCCAGCAACCGTTCCTTATATGCTTTAGCCTCCAGTCCCCTAATCATCTTTGTTGCTCTTCTCTGTATTCTCTCTAAAGTCTCAACGTCTTTTTTACATCGTGGTGACCAAAACTGGATGCAGTATTCCAAGTGTGGCCTTACCAAGGCATTGTAAAGTGGTATTAATACTTCACGTGATCTTGATTCTATCCTCTGTTAATGCAGCCTAGCACTGTGTTGGCCTTTTTGGCAGCTGCAGCACACTGCTGGCTCATATTTAAGTGATTGTCCACTAGGACGCCGAGGTCCCTCTCACAGTTACTGCTATTGAGCAAGGTATCCCCTATACTATACCTGTACATTTGGTTTTTCTTGCCTAAATGTAGAACCTTACTTTTTTCACCATTGAATTTCATTTTTATACAACTTAGTATAAATTGTATAAGTTTATACAACTTAGTAAATAACCTGGAAAAAAGACTCAATAGACATATTCTACATCATTATTTGAAATCTGGTAGCTTGTCATTAGATTTTGAGATAAGTTACTGAATTGAAATAGACTTTTATGCATATTTCCTGATTTTTTTAATTCTTGAATTGTCATCAGTTCCAAACTCATATATCATCCATGTATGTGTATGTGTATGTGTATGTATGTGTGTGTGTGTGTGTGTGTGTGTGTGTGTGTGTGTATATATGTATATATACATACATTCTATAAAATGATTGGGATATAGAAAAAAATCATATATATATATATATATATATATATATATATATATATATATGTTTTCTGAGGTTTTCACGGGTGTTTGTATGTAGGTCTTTGGTAATTCGGGTGTTCTCCCGTGTAAAATTGGAAGTGTCTTGGCGACGTTTCGACGAAGTCTCATTCGTCATCTTCAGGCTGGTGTCTCTTCGGCCTCGTGCTTCTAGAAGCACGAGGCCGAAGATACACCAGCCTGAAGATGACGAATGAGACTTCGTCGAAACGTCGCCAAGACACTTCCAATTTTACACGGGAGAAAACCCGAATTACCAAAGACCTACATATATATATATATATATATAATTTTTTTTCTATATCAAAATCATTTTTATAGCAATATCATATGTTTTGCTAGCTGTCTGGGTGACCTATGAAACCTGAGAAGATGAATGTTTTACTCTTATTAATTTGTTTATACATACCTACGAAATATCTTCAAATCAAATGATTGATGTATCTCATTCTCCATTTAGGCTCATTGCTTGATCAGATTTCTCATCAAGTCAACCTTTTTCCCAAGTAGCAGTCAAATGTGGAGCTATCCAAGGTTTTTTAGCCTCCCTTTATTGCTTGTGCAAGGCCTGACGTTTGCAGATTGTGAAGTCCAGTCACTTGAATTCCAAGGGCCTCGAACCAATCGAGCCCAATAAGGCTCACACGATCACCCCCAACTACCACCACATCAAGCAGCCCCTCAAAATTCCTATGATGCACCCTGAGCATGGCCTCCCCCTTCATGCTGACTCTGGAATTCTGGAAGTCAGTAATGATTAAACTTGAAGGCCTGAGTTTAACTCGTAGGCCACTTCTGTTGCAGACCTTATTGAAGGTGTCAAGGGAAATGATCGATAGAGCGGACCCTGTGTCCAACTCCATCGACATGGGAACCCCTTGCAGCTTCACGTCAATGTGAAGCTTCTTTTTAAGTCGCCTGTGAACCCCGGTTTTGAAAACGCCCCTACGGGACGTGCAGAAGCCCACCTTGTGTTGGCTGGGGACCTTGGTACCTTTCAGAGGCAATTCTTCTGCACACCGTTCCTTCTGGTGACCCAAACAGACGGATGCAATGTGGCCTTGCCTGCCACATGCCCGGCAGGTAGCGGAGCGAAACTGGCAATCATTTCGCTTGTGGCGACCTCCACAACCGAAACACCGAGGGGATGCTGTCGCTTTTTCTCTGCACCCTTGAGGCCTCTTCTTTTCAGCATGCTGAAGCCTGTCCACCTCCTCTTCTGAATCCTCTTCAGATACCTCTCGAGCGACATCTTGATGGATTGAAGGGTTGGAGGGTTCCTGGCGAGCCGCAATGCCTTCACAGCGCCGCCTGCTGCTTCTTCAGCTGCAACCTCTCTCAAAGCATCTTGGAATGAGACATCTACTTTTGCAAAAGGTTTCTGTTGCAGCTCATGACTTCGCTGTCCGCAAACCAAGCGATCCCGAAGCCTCTCTTCCAGATCCTTGAACTTGCACTGTCTAGCTGCTTGTCTTAAGGCAGCAACAAAGCCTGCAGCAGACTCACCAGGCGTCTGGTCTCTCTGCTCAAATGCATGCCTCCATGCAATTACTGAGAGCTTGGGTTCGAAGTGCTCTCGCAGCATCCTCTTTAAGTCAGCATAAACAATTGACTCCAGTGGTGCTGGGGCTACAAGATAGACACACAGCAATGTAGCAGCTTTAAGGCCGTCTTTCTGGATCTTGTTTACTCAAAGATAGTTTTCCACTCGAGCCACATAGGAACTCCAGCGCTCAGGGTGAGAAGTATCGAATTCCGACAGACAGCCCAGCTTTGACATCGTTACAGCCTGTAGCCTCTTCGATGCCTCTCGTTGCAAGGAATGAGAAGGGTCCCTCGAAGCCGAGCTCACCTCCAGCGTTTTCGTACTGGCAGGCAATCGCTTCCTCCGGACGCCGAACTTCCCAGCGCTTCAGGCCTTCTCTGGTAAGTCAGCCTAGCTTCTCCTGTTGTTCTGCTTGCATCGGATCCCACCTTCGTCGCCAATGTTCTGTTTCCGAAGAAAAGACATCGAGGCGAGGCAGGAGTAACAACACAACTACTTTATTGAGATCACGAACAGAACAGAAGACAAAATGGTGCCAGGGCCTTTTATACTCCCTTGCAAGGGACAGCGTCAGCCAATCAATGCAAGGCTAGTCTCCCGCCTTGTGCATGCGCACAATGCTGGAGACAGCCTGTCTGGTCCCGGGCAACCACGTGGATTGCCCGGGCCTTCTGCAGCCTGCTGAGCCTGCTGAGTCATTCAGCAGTCCCAGGACATAACATTCTCCATGACACATATGTTTAGATGACTCCCCATTTTCCTCTTTTGCTGGCTAAGTATGCACAATGCCTTCAGTTGTTGATTGCTTTTCTCTGAATATATTCCAGTTTGTTTAGGTCTTCCCTAAAAAGTGTTTCCTAGAACTGAATGGAGTATTTTAGACATAATCTAACCTATACAGAATAGAGAACTTGTCTTGATTGCACATAATTTCATACAAAGTAAAATATCAAAGAGATGGAGCTGAAATGTAAAATGTCAGAACCATAGCAAAAGAACCCAGAAAAATAATTAAAATTAAAAAACAAATCTCAAAGAAACATAGAATACATGAGGACTTTTTCAGGGAAAAGAGTTAACTCTTTTTTGATCAAAATATTGCATTTTTTAAAGGTGGGTTTTAAAATAATGCTGCTATAGACTGTTGAAAAACTCAACCCAAGATTTGCAGTTGATACAAAATATAATTGTTGCTTTTGTGTAGATTATTAAATCCTTTTTGAGTTGAGTGCAGTTGGTCAGCCAGTTACGAATCCATCTGGTGATGATGCTGGGTTAGACAGCATCACCACCAGATGGATTCGTAACTGACTGACCAACCACACTCAGCATGTAGTCTTCAATGGAACTGCATCTACATAGAGCGAAATATGCAGTGTGGTACCCCAAGTCTCTGTTTTAGGCTCAGTACTCTTCAACATTTTCATCAATGATTTGGATGAGGGGATAGATGGGAAACTCATCAAATTTGCAGACGACATCAAGCTGGCAAGAATAGCCAACACTTCAGAAGATAAGCTTAAGATACAGAAGTATCTTGACAGACTTGAACATTGGATGCTTTCTAACAAAATGAAATTCAATGGTAAAAAAAGTAAACTTCTACATTTAGGCAAGAAAAACCAAATGTACAGGTATAGTATAGGTGCTACCTTGCTCAGTAATAGTAACTGTGAGAGGGATCTCGGAGTCCTACTGGACAATCACTTAAATATGAGCCAGCAGTGTGTTGCAGCTGCCAAAAAAGCCAACAAAGTTGTAGACTGCATTAACAGAGGGTTAACAGTTGACCAGCATCCAAGTGTAAATCACATGACCACGGGGATGCTGCAACAGTCATAAGTGTGAAAAATGGTCATAAATCCCTTTTTTCAGTGCTGTAACTTTGAACAGTCACTAAGAGAACTGTTGTAAGTAAAGGACTACCTGTATTAGTTATATATTACATTTTAAAGTATGTTGATTCATAAGAATAGAATCTTCTATATATTAATGTGTAGGTCATTTATCCAATTAAGTGCAGTATTTGTTAGTTGGAGAAAATCTGCTTTTCCTCTTGTATAAGCTCTCAAATGGCAGGTAGTGATTCTATTATCCAGTGTCTGATGAGATGCACCACAATCACTTTCAGGGAGGATACTTCGCCCCATTTAAACAGAGAATCTTGGCAGGTGCAATAGAATAGAATATAATAGAACAGAATAGAACAGAACAGAACAGAACAGAACAGAACAGAACAGAACAGAATAGAATAGAATAACTTTGTCACTTTAAATGAACATTAATCAGCATACATTAAAATGAAATTTTATTTCATTCAGCTCTCAAAGGGTCACCACTTCTGTTATACACTACATAAACATGACCAAAAAATTATGCATATACCCATATACACACATGGCATGAAAAAAGAATCCTGCGAATTTACAAGACAGATGGCATAAGGAACAAAGCTGTTACAGAATCTAGTAGTTCTGCTAGAAATACTTCGAAACCTCCTCCAGAGGGGAGCAACAGAAACAGACTGTGAAGTGGGTGTGTGGGGTCCCTAACAATGCTTCAAACTCTAAACACATAGCCTTGTAAGCAGTAACCTGCATAGCAGGAAGCAAGCTTCCTATAATCTTCTCAGCTGTCCTCACCACTCTCTGTATGGACCTTCTATTTGAAACTCTACTACCACCAAACCAAACAGTGATGTAGTTTGTTTAAACACTCTCAATTGTGCCTCTATAAAAAGTGGCCAGGACAGAAGGAGAAAGATGTGCTCTCCTCATCCAACACAGGAAATGCAGACACTTGTTTGACGTATGAAGAGACCAAGTCAGATTGTTAGTTATCTGCACCCCCAGATACTTAATACTGTTGACCACCTCCACAGTTGTAACCTTGATACAAAGTGGAGTATGACTATGCCGGCTTTTTCAGATCCTATTCAGAGTTTTCCAGCACTGAATAAGTGGCATTGAAATCTGCTAATTTTTGTATCAGATCAGATACACTTTTTCTGGAATCTAGACATTCGATAATCCAGTTTACTTTCCATTGGGATTTTACATTAAAGTTAGCGTGATGTATCTGCTATGCCAGTATCAGTACGGAAGGGGAGGGTTCCTGGATTTAAACATTCCAGTTGATAGTGTGGCATATTGGAATGCACTAGAAGTTGTAGATTATTGCAGGCTGGATGTTGTTGGGTTTTTTTTGGTACACTCTGAGAAGTGCATCTTGTCGTAAGGCTGGTGGAGCAGTATAGCTCAGTATGGGAAGACAGCAGGTCAGCGTGATCTTGATTCAACCACTTATTATCTGCATTGTATTGTTCAGTCTAGCATCCAGTTTATTTGTATGGCCACTGTTCATCCAGACAGGGCCATGATATTTAGCTGTAGAGTACACCAATTCCAATGCTTGAGCTAGAGGCAGAGGCACCCCATTTGATTCCACAAAGTTTATGTGAGTTCTGATATTAAATTTTACTGCAATGCTCTCTATGTGTTTCTTATAAGAGAGAGTTTGATCTAGCATTAAACCAAGGTATTTTGGAAAAAAGTTATAAGGCAAAAGGCTGTTATTTAAGTTCTTCTTTGGAAGTTTTTTGTTATTAAGGTGAAACACATTGTTTCTTCTTTGCTCATGCTTGGGATAAGTCTCCAGTCAGCAAAGGACTTTCTCAGAGCTTTTAGGTCTTCTGTGAGGAAATTGTCAACATCTTCTCTATCTTGAGCTGCTAGGGCTAGGTCATCTGTATAAACAAATTTCCTTACAAGTAATCCCCCACTAATCAAATCTACCTTAAATGTAATTAAGGACTGAAATTAACTTTATTAGCATCAAGAAAGTTAAGTTCAAAATGTGAAGAAGTAAAGTATATGAAAAAATATTACTAAATATTGTTATGGTAGATTTCTATTGCTCCATATCAAATCTAAATGAATAACAATGGGGACTGAATGTGCTGAAGGAAATTCACTGGAAATATATTCAATATTTTAAAAGCATTATTTTAATAAGTGAAACACATGCATTTATCAGGATAGTTTTAATTCTAGCTTTTGTTCCCAAATGTATTATATTACAATGATAAATGTGTCAGGTTCAGTATGAAAAGGAATAATGCCGTTAGACAAATACCTATGATTGTATACCAAGAGCTCTTTCTATATCATGCCAAATTTGCAAACAAAATATCTCATTTATTGAAGCTTTTATTGCTTCTCCTGTGTTTCTTAGACCTAGAGCATAACATGAAAAATCTGCATATCCTTGCATTTAGGGAATGCTTGTGTGTGTGTGTGTGTGTGTGTGTTATGTATACATGCACAAAAATAATAAGCAATACCAGATCTATTTTACTTATAAGTTTTTATTAAAATGGTGGCCAGTTTTAAACAGATCCACTTCATATTATGTAACATTGAATGGCTCAAATACTTTAACAGAACTGAGCCTGCTAGGGAGACTTTTAGAGGCAGCAGTGGTTATTGTTGCTATTATTATTAGTAGTAGTATTATTTCAAAGTTATCCTTTACTGGCAATGTGTACTTCTTTTAAAGTGTGATTAAATAATCACAAGAAATCCCTCCAAGGGCTAATCTGCTTTATTTCCCAGATTTTCACCTTGGGGACATATTTTCCCTTGTCCCTGAAGCCTCAGGGACAGAAGGGGACACCACAGGATGGCTCAGCAGGAAGCTGCGATCCTGATGAAACAGTGTTCAGTTAATGAAGGCATGGCCCATGGCCTCTGCTGGTATGCCATATGTTTGAAGAAATGTTAATGACTGCAATTCAAATACCTTTTTCATCTTAACTATATGTAAATGTCTTTATAAATGCTTGCTTATAAATATACTATCACATTTTAAAAAGCTAAGTGCTAATGTTGCTTTCAACATCTATAATACACAATAATTAAAACTTTAGCAATTCTGCTTAATTATACCTTATGGGAAACTGTACAGTAATTTATAGACATTAAGCAGGAAAAAACTCAGAAGATCAACAGAAAGGAAGCAGGGGAGGAGGAATCGAATAATAAATCTTTTCCAACATTAATATACCTCCAAAAATTGTTGGGAAAGAAGTGACAGAAGGCCAATTTGAGATATGGCTGAAATGTAAGAGAAAGACTAGCTAGGGAACTTATAACATTCCTTGAAGAACAGTGTGAGTCAATTGTACCAGTTATTTTGCAGATACACACCTAGAGACATTCTCTATAATTTCAGTATTATTTTTTCAGCATGGTATTCTTATTTATAATGATTTCTTTTCTCTTTCCAAAATCTGTTTTTTAATCTGGTGCTCCATATAACAGTGATGACAATGATGTTGTTGATGATGATGGATATTTATTTAATTAAGATGCTTGTGCCTTAGTTAACACACCAAGTTGTTGTTTGGAGATCAAAGTCTTGAGATGAAAAATAAAAAGAGCATGTAAGATTATTGCCATATTTTTATCTTGCTTAATAACTGGCAAAATATTAGTCGAAATGGAATAGGGAATTTTAGGTGATAGAATGTAATAAAGATTTTTGATGAAGGTTATAAATAGGTAACCTGTTAAACAGACTATCTAAGAAAGAGCCCTAAAGTGGTTGTTCATATGTCTCCACTAACTGGCAGCTGTCTATAGGAATAAATATTTCTAGGCCTAGCTACAGATAAAACAGATTGGACCTGGGATGTGGGATAAATGCAAAAGAGATGTTCTCCCTTTAAGCCAGGGGTAAGGAACTATGGCCTCTTTATGAAGCCGTCATTTCCCACTTGGCTGGCTCAGGAATTCTGGGAGTTGAAGTCCATAAGTCATAAAAGGGCCATTGTTCCCTACTCCTGCTATAAGCCAACATTTCTCAACACTGATAGCTTTCAGATATTTCAGCTTCCAGAATTCTCCAGCACCACTGCTGATCAGTAAATTATGAAACTTGAAGCCCACGTATCTGAAATCTGCCAAGTTTGAGAAATACTATTCTAAGCTATGAACTTACATAGCAAAATACTATGTGTGGTACTATCTGTGTGATACTGAAATTATAACAATATATATTCTAGTGTTTCATATATTGGCAACTTCTAAACATATAGAATTCCTAGATTTACAGGCAACGGCCATGCCACTTGGGGATTTGGGGAGTTGAATTCTGGAAATTGTCAAGACTGGGAAACACTTCATTTGCACGTATACAAGAAACGTACTACTACTACTACTACTAATAATAATAATAATAATAATAAAAGTAGTAGTAGTAGTAGTAACAACGTTGGAAGGGACCTTGGAGGTCATCGAGTCCAACCCCCTGCCCAGGCAGGAAACCCTACACCATTTCGGACAAATGGCTGTCCAGTCTCTTCTTAAAAACTTCCAGTGTTGGAGCATTCACCGCTTCTGGAGGCAGGTTGTTCCACTGGTTAATTGTTCTAACTGTCAGGAACTTTCTCCTCAGTTCCAGGTTGCTTCTCTCCTTGACTAGTTTCCATCCGTTGCTTCTTGTCCTGCCCTCAGGCGCCTTGGAGAATAGCTTGACTCCCTCTTCTTTGTGGCAACCCCTGAGATATTGGAATACTGCTATCATGTCACCCCTAGTCCTTCTTTTCATTAAACTAGACATACCCAATTCCAGCAACCGTTCCTTATGTTTTAGCCTCCAGTCCCCTAATCATCTTTGTTGTCCTTCTTTGCACTCTTTCTAGAGTCTCAACATCATATCAGAGAAAGAAGGGTAAATGAAGGAATGTTGGTACAATCACATTATGCAAACTCTGCCCTTTTTATACTTGCACTATGATGTTGCATGAATGGATGTAAGAAGAAGAACTTGTATAATGACAAACCACACATGTTTTAGCATCTTGAGTTGCTCCAGTTGCTGCAGTTGCAGCTGAGAAGGATGCTCTGATATTGTGCTTTGGATCTTGATTACACAATTTGGAATAGTGGAAAAGCTAAATGTTTAAGCAAATTTTCTGTTTGGAATTGGTCAATTTTTATTGTATAATTTCTATATGACAACAGCTGAATGCCTGGCATGAACAGTGAATCAAAAATGCAGAAAGTAAAATCTTCCACAAGGCTGAAGCCCTGATGGATTTCAACCAGAGATCTTTAAATGAAAACCTCATTTAGATCCAGGAATAGAAAAAATACACATGAAGCTTTCTTACCTATAAGTGTTTTCCCCTCCCCCAATAGAATAGACATTTCAAAATGGGATTAATGCTACTTTTCATTGCAATGGAATTTCAGTCATGCAGAAATCCCATATTTACCATAGAAAATATTTTTGAACAAGTTAAAAGGGAAGACAAACTAAAATCATAAATGGCATATCAATAACTGCACTTAATTCTTAATATATTTATTATTTTTCTACTGCCTGTTCAGTTTAGGCATTCATGGAAGCTAACAAGAAAAGATGATAGCTTATAATGATTTTAAAGACACGTTGAAAGAAAAATAATAAACAGTCTAAGAGCATAAAACCGGTGCATTGTACAGAAGCTGCAGTAAAAACCAGCAATGGACAGTTATCTTAGCAGGCTCAAACCCTACCTAAACAAGAAAAGAGGCAAACCAGTTTAGAAGGGATAAAAAAGTATGAGCACAATTGCCCCCAAAAACCAGTCTTGCACTGCTGCCAAATAAACCTAAGACATTGGAGGGACAGAAAAGAGGGCAACTGCTGTTGAAACAATAAATAGCAAGCTGTAAGCCAGCACATGTCATTCCTCATTCTCTTCTTTTTCTAAGAATGAAATAGACTAAAGTCAGGGGGAGACAGAAGCTTCAAAATGTATTGACATAGGGGAGGACCCCTGACCTCTGCTTTCAAAGCTGCTTGCGGGGCTGCCCTTCCTCAGCCCCAGCATATAGCATGAAGCATCAGAGAGCCAGAGTTCCTTGTATTGGAGGTACCCTGAAAGCTAATTATCTCCTGAGAACTTGCGAGAATCTTAAGGGTTATGCACAAGATGTTAACTAATCACACAGCTCCCAGATATTTGTAACATGCAGTGTGACTGTGAGGTTGTATTTAAATGAGCGCCAGGCATGATTACTGATGTGTTGTTTGTTAGTGCTGCACAGCAAGCAAAATGCTACATTACACGGTGCCAAATTCACAATAGTTGCTAGTTTATGCTTCAGAGAGGAAAGAAAGCATACAACGATTAATCAGGGTGCAGTGTTCCACAGGCGGTATTCAATAATAAGAATAATAAACTGAGGAGTACTTGAGGAGAAAATAGATGACAAAATTAATTACAAATTGCAAATATCATGCAAATGAATGCAAGACAAAGAGGTGAGATATGCATATTTTTATGTAAAAATATTATTCAAATTATTATCTTTTTTTAACTCACAGGAGCATCAATAACTAATAGGGCCAGAAGCTACATCAGAGCATTCTACATTCATTTAAAACTTCTACATGTAACCAGTAGTAATGGTAAATTAGTGTTTTTAAGTGAATGGCCAAACAGATTTTAAAATTTATCATAAACAAATGAATTTTAAAACAAATTAAAAGTTTTAGATAGTTATTACATGCTTTGCAAAATTCTTGAAGAACTTCAACAGTAGAATCCAAGTTAAGGATTATTAGAATTTGGGTATTTGTGAAAGTGCCAATTGTTTGTGCTAATCTTGAACAAACTACCAAGACAACATTTGTGGGTATATTCTTTTGAATGAACATCTGTCCAAACCTTTAGGTGAACAGTGATTATATAATCATACATGTGCATTTACATGACTGAAGACATGTAGGATATGCAGAGCATAAAAGATCCTTGGTCCTTTAAATTTATTTTTAAACAATCTGATTGTCACTAAGAAACCATACTGTTCATCTTATGGTGTTGATTAAAATGATCAAGAGATAAAGGTGAATATGTGGACATTTTATAATCTGTTATAGTCACAGTAGCTGGGATGATAAACACCAGCTGAATCTCTTCCAACATCACAAGGTCATCAAACATCAAGGAAAATTGGGAAAATGTGACCATCCTAGACCAAGCCAAGTCCAAAAATGCCAGTGAATTTTTAGAAGCCTGGCACTCTGACATATCAACCATAATAGATACATAGACATTAACAGCATCTATAGACTATTGAAAAGGGAGTATCATCCAGCCCAAAAAGGAACAAAAAGACCCAAGCATCTCTCCTCCTGCAATCAGCACTCAGATCAGCATAGATTAAATCCAAGATTAACATCAGACCAATAATTTAGTAAACAATATCCCAATTAAGAAACTGCCAATGAAGCCAACAGCAAACAGCCCAACCAAAGAATGTCTAAGTCCGCCCCCCCCCCCAACACTGACAGCTAAATCAGGAGAATATAAACTGACAGAAAACTGCACTCCTTACGTGCACTGATGTAAGTTACCTAGTTTGGGTAATGAAACATCTGCAAGAAAACAAGCAAGCTCAGAGAACACCAAGGACCGGTCATGTCAACTCTGACTTACAAATATTCTCCTTTATTAGAAGCTTGTATCTTTATCAAAGAAAGTCAGAAGTTTTTTTCCACTTCTTGTATACACACTCTAATTTTGTTTTTTCCCTGCGTCCCCCTTTTCCCTTCAAATCTTTTTCCCTTGTTGTTTGTACTGAAATTCAATATTGTAAACAAAAAATTCCACATAAGAGTTGTGACATACTTTGAGGATATTCATCAAAATCTAAGATCTAAATCTGTTGAATAAATCATTTTGCCCTATAACAACTGTCTTATAATATTTTATAATTTTCTGCCATAAAATATTATGACAAATAATTTTTCTACCAAAATGTTACCCCACTATTTAATGAAATTTTCATCTACTTGATCCACTACAGGAATGGAACCAAAGATGGAATTGAACCAGACTACAAATGCATAAAGGGTGAGTTTTAAACTCAGAGGACTGATAATCTTTGCAAATTCCAGAATTGAAGAGAAACATTTTTTTTTCTCAGATGTTACATAGGAAGCATTATAGAGGGAGAAGATGCCATTGAAGAAATAATTTTCTCTGAAATTTATATGACCAGAGCAAACCATATTCCTCTTTCTCCTGATCCTCTTATATATTAATTAATTATGAAAAGGGAATGTGGCAGCATATCTAAGTTTAATGCTTCAGAGAAGAAATCCAGGGTTTTAGTTCTCAGATTTTAGTTCCTACCAGCTCTTAAATAACATAGTCAGTGATAAGAGATTATAGGAATTGTAGTCCCAAAACATCTGGAGAAATTGGTCTTGTCATACAGGATCCTATAATTTCTTATTTGAAGTGCAGACCCACATCATGGTTTTGGTCACCACAATGTAAAAAAGATGTTGAGACTCTAGAACAGTGATGGCGAACCTTTTAGAGACCGAGTGCCCAAACTCGGGGGCCGGGGTGAGCGTGGCCAGCTCAGTGTTACTCGTGGTGGGGGCCGGGCAGGGTTGGGAGAGTTCCAGGGGGTCTCTGGTGGGTGGGACGGCCAGGAGAACCAGTTGTTAAATTATTTGAAACCTTATTATTACTGGTCGCTTCCAAAGGCCACGTGCTCACTCGCTGCCCACCATCTCTTCCAAAGGCCGCTCACTCACTCTCCCACCAAAACCTGCTCCTTTTATAGGTTCCTTTCTCCCCACCTAGCTCTCGCAGCTGTTCCCAGACTCTGCGTGCGTGGAGAGGTGGAGGGGAGCAGCCCAATCCCGCATCCCTCTATCTGGGGTGACAGCGCGCATGCCCACAGAGAGGGCTCTGAGTGCCACCTCTGGCACACGTGCCATAGGTTCACCACCACTGCTCTAGAAAGAGTACAGAGCAGAGCAACAAAGATGTTTAGGGGACTGGAGGCTAAAACATATAAGGAACGGTTGCTGGAATTGGATATGTCTAGTCCAGGGGTGGGCAACCTTGGCTCTTTTATGACTCGTGGACTTCAACTCCCAGAATTCCTGAGCCAAGCTGGCTCAGGAATTCTGGGAGTTGAAGTCCACGAGTCATAAAAGAGCCAAAGTTGCCTACCCCTGGTCTAATCTAATGAAGAGAAGGACAAGGGGTGACATGATAGCAGTGTTCCAATATCTCAGGGATTGCCCCAAATAAGAGGGAGTCAAGCTATTCTCCAAAGCACCTGAAGGCAGGACAAGAAGCAATGGATGGAAACTAACCAAAGAGAAAAGCAACCTAGAACTAAGGAGAAATTTCCTGACAGTTAGAACAATTAATCAGTGGAACAACCTGCCTCCAGAAGCTGTGAATGCTCCAACATTGGAAGTTTCTAAGAAGAGACTGGACAACCATTTATCTGAAATGGTATAGGGTTTCCTGCCTGAGCAGGGGGTTGGACTAGATGACCTCCAAGGTCCCTTCCAACTTTATTATTATTATTATTATTATTATTATTATTATTATTATTATTATTATTATTATTATTATTATTATTATTGTTATTGTTGTTGTTGTTGTTGTTGTTGTTGTTGTTGTTGTTGTTGTTGTTGTTAACAAAGACATCACTGACAAGGACAGTCATTTCCTCCCTCTCCTTCCCCCCCCCTCTGAAAACAAACTATTAGTACTTGGAGAAGAGGAATGGAAAGGTATCAGGAACCAAACAACTTTCTTCCAGCAAGGTAATGTTCAAACCTGTCCTGATCAAATAATAACTTGAATGATGTTATTTGTTAGATGCTTCTGGGTAATGGCTGCCATTTCTATCAGGTCTTTTCCCCCAAAAAATGAATACAATCTCCTGGATTGCAAATACAACAAAGTGTATTACTGCACTTTAAAGAATATCACATTTCATTTTGTGGAATCCATATAGATTCATCCTAAGATTACTTTTCTAGTCTTTAATATGCTAGAAGACTTAAAATCATTCTGAGGAAAACAACAGTGAGTGAGAAAAATTCTGCTGTTGCAATTATTGTTAAGGATAGCCAACCTTACCCTTTGATAAAGCACATTAAACTTTTGAAAATGAATGAAAAGGCCAGTGTTCAGAGAGTCATCATATGGGGATTTGATGCTTGATTGTCCTTTTTTTTAGCTTTCCTCTTAATTTTGATCTTTAAAGCTTTACTGTACCTGGCTTGATTCAAGAAAAAAAAACTGGCTGCACATAGAGATTATTTTCAAGGCCTTGCTTAGAGTATTCCACTTCCCAAAAAAAAAAAAGTTATGTAGAAACAACACACAAAGCCTTCTCAGTTTTCTATTTGCAAGCATTCATTTGCAATTGTAAATAGATGATAAGCAATAATGAATTTTCTATCCCACGTTAGTACCGAGCATACAGTCATAACAACACCTTGGCATTCACCTTGGAACCAAAGTCCAAGGTGTAACTAGAGTAACTTCATAAAAATCTTTTTTTTTTTTAATGCTACCCGGCACTTCACTTCAGCTGTGAAATCTTTCTCCTTTCCTAAATCCAAATACTCTATTTAAGGCAGAGCCACACAGCCTTAGAAATCTACAGGGAGAATGATTTTGAGACTTTGAGGTGGGGGGGGGGAGAGAAAGGACAATTTGGGAGCTAGTAATGGGCGTAGATAATCAGGTGAGTTCTTTCAATCATGTATGACTAAAACATCCATGTCTAATTTTCTTTTGGAGGGGGAAAGCCTCACAAGCCACAGGCTCAAAACAAAAAACTAGCAGGAGTTATTTGAGAGCTGACTACCATGCTAAAATACATGAGATCAAGAAGCAAATATGTATCAATATGGCAATCTCTAATGTGTGGTAGGGCACAATGTCTGTTCTGAACTTTTGAAGGTAAAGTTTACAACGATGAAGGAGGACAACTATGACAGCTGTAGGCATATTAGTAGACATAAGAATGAAATAAATGTAGAGTGGTAATTCATTGATTAACCAAACTGTCTCTCTTCTGAATGAATTGCTAAGAGTGAATGCACATGACTCAGCTAGACACTTGTAAAAAATCAAATATCAAATCAATCACTCTAAGTGGCAGGACACACAGCAGAAGAACAGAAACTCAACAGATTGATTTATCTTTCCTCTTATGTTAGATTGTCAACCTTTTAGTCCCAGAAGGGTAAATAGGACATTGTATAAATTATTCTTAGCAATGCTGACAGCTGCTACCTCTTGTCTTTTAATGTAAGCAAAATGTACAGATCCAGTTTCATTATTAGTTAAGGAACCAACAAAAGTTCATATTGTTTATGTCCCTCCTGAATGAGCTCCATGCAAGAAATGAATGCTCTCTTGTATTTTTTATATACACAAAGATATATGCCATATGTAGAATGTAGAATGCAGCCTCCATCTCAAGATAGTATTTTTCCTTGTCAACATGGTAGGAGTTTTCAGAGTGGGGAAGGTTGCTATAAAATAAAAATATTCAGCTTACGCATTCAGATGAGTATACAGAGAATTCAAACTGTATACAAAAAAAAAGATCATTCTTCTAGCCGTGCCCCACAGTCTTCCAGCTTCTATCTTGTTTGATTGGATATCTGAAAAAACAAAATCTATTATGGCTGCAGGAATGTATATTCAGTAAACCATATAATCAGGATCTACTTTATTATGTTCTGGGCTCGGCAGAAAAGATATATTCAAATTCAAGCAAATGGTTTAGCAATTATGTGGACTGATCACTGAATGCTTGAAGGTTAGTGATGGAAAAGGTGAGGGCTCCATTACATACTCCACTATCTACTCAGTTTGAATGTCCCAAGCTAACTCTTTTCCATGGGTCAAAGAGAAAAATGTATTGGTAAGAAAAAAGTAACAGATTGGCATATGGTATATTTTCTGGGTACCCAATATGTGTGTAATTCACTTGTTTATTAGTTAGAGCTTAACTAGACATGGATTTAATGAGACATGGATTTAACTGAAGGAATGTAATTAACAGATTATCTAGTCCTCTTCCAGTTAGGATTTAAGGGGGACAGAAACAGCATTGGTTGCACTTGTTGATGTTGTCTGGCAAGAGTGGGATGGGGATAGTGCATCCATCCTTGCTCTCCTTGATCTCTTAGCAGTCGACCACAGTATCCTTTGGGGCTGAGCAGTACAGTCTTTGGCTCTTTTCTCCAGGCTGGTCCCAATCAGTGTTGATAGGAAGGGAAAGGCTCAGCCTATTCCCACTGCTTTGTGGAATGCTGCAGGGTTTGGTACTCTCTCCAATCATTTTTAAATGAAACTCCTGGGTGAGATCTTTCACCACCATGGGTTGAAGCCTGATAACTATGTTGATAATACTCAACTATATTTCTCCACCCCTGGTGATCCAAGTGATGCTGTTGCTGCCCTCTCGTGGAATCTGGAGGCTGTGGGACCAGGATGGAGGAACAATAGGCTTTGGCTGAACCTTGGCAAGACCAAATGACTTTGGGTACATGGAACTTCAAGATCTAGGACTTTAACAAATTTGGTTCTGGATGGGGTTGCACTACCCCAGACAGACCCAGTTACAGGACAGTAACATGATCTAAAGCAGAGTTTTTCCAAGGCTGGGGAACAGTGTGCTAAAGCAAAACAATTGTTCCTGATGAAGAAACCCTCTCCCAGCCTCCAATTAAATCAGCTTAAGCCAGATGTTTCTTCTGAGAAGGGGCAGGGTGGCTTCCTGACCAGCAGCCTCGAAGACTTCCCTTGAGCTTTCCTCTGGTCCATTGTCCATGCCCTCAGATTGAGAGGGGGAGGCAGCTGTTCCTCATCAGATGGAATCTGCTGTCTCTCATCACCACTGTCTGTCTGCAGCCAATCCTCCCCTGTGTTCATGAAGGCAGGCAGCTCTCCATCCAGTTGACCACCTCTCTCAATGCCAGAAGGGCCTGGGACAGCCTCGTCCTCAGCCACTTGACTCTTCAGACATTTCAGGGAAAACGTGCCATCCCTGTCAGATGGTCTTGGTTCCAACTCCTTCTCTGAACTGGAATCTGATGGGACCATGACATCACATTTGAACTACTGCATGGGGCTAACCTTGAAGAGCATTTGGAAACTACAACTGGCTGCAGCATCCAGTGGCATAGGCAATTCTTTGAGCCCCTAGGGTGGCCCATTTTATACGTCCACTCTGCGAGCTGCACTGGCTGCCATTTGCTTTCAGGTGTGATTCATGGTATTGGTTATTACCTTTAAAGCCCTGCAAGGTATCGGTCCAGGCTACTTGAGGAACTGTCTCACCCCAATGGCACTGATCCACTGAAGCTGGCAGAGGAGATATGCTGCAGAACCCACCAGTCAGAGAATTTTGGTTGATGGGGTCCAGGAGAAGAGCTTTCTCTGACATGGTTCCTTCCCTTTGAAACATCCTGCCCCCAGAGGTAAGATTGGCTCCTGCCTTTCTAATCTTCTGTAAGAACCTGAAGACCTGGCTCTGCCAGCTGGCATTGAGCCCAAACAAGGGGAGTCTCACACTGGAGGTGGTTGATGAATTAAGAGAAAATCCCACTTCTCCCCCTGGAACATCCTACTCTCTCTCTCCCCCCATCTGTTAAGTTCAGTTCCACTTGGCTTGTAATTGTTTTTGTTTTAGAAATAGTTATCTTTTAATTATTACATTATTGTTTTTAATGTTATAAGCCAGGGGTCCCCAACTCCCAGGTCGTGGTTCACTATCAGGCCACAGCCTGTTCAGTACCAGGCTGTGCAAGTGGTGGCCAAGCACACGAGTCAAGCTCCATTTGTGTGGAGTTGCATGTATGCATGTATGCTTCCACGGAACCATACTCCTCTGGCCCACCAAGCTGGAAAGGGGAATGCTGTAGTATACCACCCATAGTCACTTTGCAGCAAGGTAAACAAAGTTAATAAACAAACTAATAAATAAATAGGTACTTTTGCTAGTTCTTGCAAGCATCATCGGAATACTTTAGCCCATTTCTCTATTGCAGTTAAAATTCCAAAGAAGACATCATGATGGAAGTCCTTCAGCTGAGCTTATCCCAACAGAGAGGATGGATAACCAAAAAAGCTTTGCTATGAGGGATGTGTTTAGCAGAAAGCAACAGCATAAGTATAGTTGTTCAGCTTTAGTAATAAATTAGGCTCAAAATTGTTCCCAAGATAAATTCTAAAGCAATTATTAAATACATTGACACCAGTAATTTTTCCCTATGTGTACCTATACCTACACATCTTCCAAAACAGACAAAAAAAAAAGCTAAGAAGGAAACAAAAAGACCATAACACATCTTTTCCAGAAGCCAACGCCCAGATAAACATGGATTAACACCAGACAAACAATCAAATAGAAAACAATACCAGATTTAAGGAACTAACATGAAGAAAGCCACACCACCACCACACCACCACCACACCACATTGGCAAGGCAAGCTACTGTATATAAACAGTGACCAAATCCCATGCTAACTGATGATGTTATCCACCTAGGTAATAAAATGTCTGCAAGTAAACAACCAAGCTCAGAGAGCACCAAGGACTTCACAGTGCCTATACAGCATAATTCGATAAACAACTACAAGTCATAAATTTACCAAACATTTGTTTTGGCCAATTTTTCTTCTGAGAGAGAAAGAGACTGATTGAATTTCTACATAGGAATTTAAACTGCTCAGAGCCCCTCTATTGCCGTCCAGAGCCTCTCTATGAGGGTGGTGGGTGGTTAGGAAGTTTGATATATATAAACAAACAAACTTACAATATATCTAATGCAGACATGTCAAACTCGCGACGTCACATGACATCGCGCAACATATCGGGACAGTTTTGCCATTGCCGGCAATGGGGTGGGCACAGGTTCTATGGACCGACAGTTTGACACCCCTGATCTAATGGTCTTTATTGTGGAAGTTTCTAAAACATAATTTGGACACCTTGAACATTTGGAAATATGAACACCTCCCAAATATTGCAGGCAAACACAATAATACACAAGTTTAGAATTAAGGTGAAAATAAAAGATAATTTACTGGCTCACATTCTCACCCTCATACTTTGTGACACTGTTCATGTTAATTTGATGGATATACAGTGCTGTTAAATCTTCAGAGGTGAAAAAGAGCAATATCAGCTCAAACAACTGAGAGGCAGCCTGCAAGCATGGATGAAAAGTGCTTTATTAGTGCGATGTCACAGCAGGACTTTACAAAGTTGGCAGGGAAAAGTCCGTATGTTGTAAGAGGAGTAAAAAAGGAAAGAGGCACATGATCAGAGAAACAAAAGGTATGCTATTAATATATTCCCACAAACACCTGAAATAAAAATACTTCAAATATTCAAAAAGAAAAAAATAAGAAATGCAAGAGGTAGAAAGATAAGATCATTATCAAAACTGTGCTGAAAATTGCTTCCTCATTTTTGTACTCATTTTACTCCGTTTGATGAAAAAGGATTCTCTTTCCAAAGTAAAAGATGAAATTTGGAGAGGGGGCAGATTGTTCATGTATCTCTTAATTACTAAATAGATGAAGCATGTGTGGAAAACTGACCTATCCTTCTCTGTACACTCTTATATCCAGAGCTTAAATTTGTAACCTTCCTATTTTCTCATGTTTCAGTTAGAAAAATGATTTCATGAATACATTTTTTTCTATGAGAAAGCAGGATCAGTCAAAGGTTCAGCAGAGCATTGGACATAAGAGATATGTTAACAAGAAAGCAACAGCAACAATAATAAATCAAAGTTTTTTTAAAAAAAAATTACCTAAAATGGGGTAGTGATGGTGGCAAAGAGCCATCAATACTTCCTTTTGTCATCTTTTTTTTCCATTTTGAAGTAGTATGGCAAGGAAGCACAGTATTTTCTTGTGTTGCTTCTAGTGGCCTTAAAGATGTCAGGTAATGCTTTAACTTCAAAATTACATTAATAATGAAAGCCCCTTATGCGCCCCTCTCATGACAAACTCATAGTAATTCTGCTCAGCAAGTAAGGTATTGGGCTAATAAGTAAAGCATTGGACTAGTGATAGTTCAGAGAGACAAAGAGAGACAATGAAGTTTCATTATCTCCTTTCTTTGTAACAAGATAACTATCCTGGATATTGAGTATTGGCAAGATGATTTAAGAAAGGGTGCAGAGAAGAGCAACAAAGATGATAAAGAATATGAAGATTAAATCATATGATGAATGGCTGAGAGAGCTAGGTATGTCCAGCCTATCAAAGATAAGGATTGGGTGGGACATGATCACTGTCTTCCAGTATTTGAGGGGCTGTCACAAAGAAGAGTGTGTTGATTTATTTTTCAAAGCAGGACAAGAAGTATGACTGGAGCTTGTTAAGGAGAGATTCAATCTAGAAGTAAGGAAAAATTTATCAATGGAATTAATTAATCAATGGAATAGCTTGCCTCCCGGAGTTGTTGGTGTTCCAGCACTGGAGGTTTTCAACAATAGACAGGACAACCATTTGACTGTGGTGGTATAATGTCCCCTGTCTATAGGGGTTGCACTAGAAGACCTCTGAGGTAGCGTCCAGCTCTATATTCTATGTTCTAAGATAACCAGGCTTCTTGTCATAGATAGGAAAACATCAAATGTGAAACTACACTTGCCAAAAAGTAAATTAATTTTTGAGAGGTAGGCAAAATCTGAGAATGTTCAACAGGAGGACTCACCTTTCAAGATGCATATCTGCAAGTTTTTGAATTGTCTGCGTCTCTGAAAGTCACAAATATTCACAGAGAATAATGGAGGTGAGTGGCCTTAATTAGGAAATGTTTGTATTTTTTGGTTCATAGAAAACTCCATCCTGCTAACATTTTTCAGGAGCCCTATGAAAGAGTATGGTCTTTCTACAAGAGGAATTTGCTCAAATGCTCCTACTAAATTTACTGAGTTGTATTCACAGTTGCAACATATATTTGCAGCATTCATGAGTTAATCATTTTATAAAACTCTTCCAATTACCTTTTTTATTTATATACAACCAGATGCATGTTTAATTTGTTCAGATTGAAAGCTGTGTGATTAATTAACGATTACTGTGATTATGGTCCAGGATATTTTCATTTATTGTTATTTTTAATTAAATATTTTATCCTATGTTATATTCAAGTTGCTCAGTTCAGTGTACATGAATCATCCATTCCTGCTTCTTATTTTAATCTCACAACAAAGCTAAAAATATAGGCTAGGTTGAGTTAATGATTAGTTAGATAGGTTTCATGCCTGCAGATCTTACATATAGCAGCACACATACACATGTTGTAATCCAACTTGATGCATCCAGATGTGCTGGATCAACTCCTATCATTCCAGCCAGCCTTAGAAGGTTCCTATTGATTGAAATTATCCAATACACCTAGATGGCGCTAGATTGGGTAAACTGAATTTTTCTATCAAATTCCTAGCTAGGCTAACAGAAATAAATGTTGCGTATTGGGGAACATGCTTTAAGAAATAAACTAATTGGTTTCAGGTTGGACAGTGTACTGAAGTAGGTCAGAAATATTCTCAGCTTATCCCCCTTCCCTCCATTTCATTAATGGCTGAACCCTTCATTTACACTGCTCAAATTATCTTAGCAGTGGGGAAAGCAATCAGCAAGGTGAAGCTGACAGTTGGTTTGTTTTCATTAGCGGATGAATAGAACCAGGGGACATGACATTTATCCATGATAGTATGAGAGGGCTCTTAGGAAAATTGACTCTGGACACTCATCGTCTTGTTGAAGTAAATGAAAAACAGGAATTGTGAGCGAAAGAATAGCTACAATAAGCTGTAAGTTGTAAAGTTTTCTTTTCTCCTCCATTTTCTAATGACCTTGAAGAAAATTATTTCTGACTCTGTAAACATTCCTCACATTAAGGTACTACAAAAGCTGTATCTAAAGGTAGGTACTGAAGACCTGTACTTGGTATTTGTTTGCCCAAATGACACCCAAAATGTACAAGTGGCCCATTTCAGCATAATATCTTCTTTATTTGAATTATAACCATATTAATAATAGTTTCCAGGGTTTATATCATGGTTTTAAGTTCAAAAATTACTTTTTTGAGTAAGTTCAAACATTACTTTTAAAAACAAAATGATGAATCTTTGCAATAGGGCTATAAAAAGCCAATTGTCAGATCCCAAAAAACAAGGATAACATGTGGAGTTACTTCTGGGTAGTTTCTTTATTGTTGTTTGCCTACAGACAATTGCCATATTAAAGCAACTATCTGCATAACGGTTAGATATACTCAGTGAATTGCTACGGATGGTCTGTCTTTGCCCCCTTCCTGCCCACTAGACATTCTAGTCTCTTTTCCTGCTGGGAAGGAGCCCCTCCCTCTTACAATTCCAGACCACACCAACCCATCCCCAGATTTTATGCATTCTTATGAGCCAGAACATGATTTATTTAATCTCACTTTATGATAAACTGCCCAGGTTAGATTCATACAACACATGAGTCCAGAAATCATGGTTTATAAACCATAAAAACTAATGTCATCAAATATTAGGCCCAAAACAAGCAAACCATCTCAGAGCTTAGTCTTTTGCCATTGGGTTTTGCTTTTAATTTTCCTTTCTAGGATTACAGAGAACTCAGTTCAATCTTATCATACACGATGTGTGAATAAGATCAGTTCCTTACATTAGTGAAAGGGCCATAACTCAGAGATAAAGCATCTACTTCTCATGGCTGGAAAAACATTTCCTCTGAAACATGGAAGATGTTTAGCCATTAGTGCAAATAATCATCAATTAGGCTCATAGTCTGAACTGATATCTGTTATTCCACCTAACAACAGTATCTCAGGTGCTTTCTAGCAAATATGGAGAATGGTGTTGAATAGTTGTGAAGGAACTTCCAATTCATTTTAAGAATGTAACCATTTGAGTGAAGATGACTTCTTCTACAAGCATCTTCATGAGTGTAAGTCAGACCCACATAAGAGTTTTTCATAGCTTTCAAATCTGATTTATTCTTCCTGGTTTCTTAGAAGATTCTTAGGGAACCGAAGTAAAATGAGAAAGTAGAAAATAGACAAGTGAGAAGGTAGAACCAATAACAAAAACAATGCAAGAAACAGGACTTGCTAAAAACTCCTTTCAGCAAGATCAAAGAAACATGAAGCTAATGAGAAAAGGAATTGCAACCCACCCTCCCACACACAAAGAGAATGCTATTTTTCCTTACGCAAAATGGCTTTTACATGAAAATCTGATACAAGGTAATGTCCAGCAATTGGAAAAAAAAACCAATCAAAAATCAGAAATGACAGGAACAGCAATACACAGAGAGTGAAAGCAAGGGAGAGAGAGAGTGGGGGGAAGGGATGGAGGGATGGAGAGAGAGAGAGAGAGAGAGAGAGAGAGAGACAGAGACAGAGAGAGAGAGCAAAATTATGCACCATCTGTTCTTTGCCTAAAGAGAGATCCACATGCATTTTAATGGAGAGGATAGCTCCACAGGCCTCTATGGGAGGCAAGGCATTTATGATACCCTGGAGTCATTGCTTCCATACACCATGGAAGCAAAAAAGTTCTATAGCAAAGTATTTCAGTTGGGAAATAACAACACTGTGTTGTCACTTGATCTCCAAGATCTCCAGAAACACATTATAAAAATATTAATCAAAGTAACATTAAAATTATTAAAATAATTATTAAAATTATTCATTGATTTAAAAGGAGAGGGGCAAGGTAAAGTGCCGTAAATCTTTTCTAAGTTTTAAGAAACTATGCACAAAAAGTTATTTTTACTGATGAAAGGAGCTCTTTACATATAAATTATATTGTAATAATAGAGATTCCCAATGGAAAAAGAGTTTCTTCTCCTGCTGGCAAAAATTAGAATAATCACAGATGGCTGATGATAAAAAATACTGACTGACGGTTCTGAAGTACAAGGTGTGCAAAATAGTCTCAAAACTGAAGGTTCCTTGTGGCCTGAGTTGGCTTTAGGCAATTACAGAATCTGTGGATCAGTGAGATGGGACCAAGATCTTTTATTCACCCCACTACTATGTTAGGATGGTAGCTGGTTCTTGTGATTACACTGCATTATACATAATTGGTTTGTTGCAAAGTGACAGTAAATGATTTTTGGTGACACGAGAACAAAAAAAAAATGGCACTTGCTTTGCATGTAATGTATTGCATTATGCAGAATGTAAAACTGAAGTCAAATACTAAACCATATGCAAATTGAATGCACTGTTACCGCTTCAATGGTCCAAGTTTTAAAATCAATTCAAATTCCCACTGACTGGGTCTGGAAATTTCTTTACAATTATAAATAAAATACTTGAGAAATGGGACTGCAGTTTAATGACAAGGATTTATATAAAGTTTTCCATTACTTTCTTATTTTCTTTGTTTTGACTTCCATCTATTCTAAGTGGAATTTCTTAATAGTGTCCCATTTGAATACTAATCACATTTGATCCTGTTTAGCTTTGGCCCAGATAAACAAGATATTTCTGGGTGCTATGCCCTTGAAGTATACACTGAAAATTGAATCTCTGAAGCATGAAGCTTCTGTAGGATGGCAACATGATGGCATACCTTTCAGATGTTAGGTAATGCTCCAATCAAGCCCATTCATATATAAATCCAATTTTGCTACAATTACATGAATTGGCTAGAACCAGATCAATCATCTTAATTTTTTTTTTGTATTAGTGCAAGTGTAGTTACTAGAAGATTGATAAATGCAGTTTTCTAATTCTTATTAATGGTTTGAGGCTTCAGCCTACAGGGTCAATTTAGTGATGGTGCCCAAACTCTAGTGAAATTATTTATTCTACATTTAGGCAAGAAAAACCAAATGCACAGGTATAGTATAGGTGGTACGTCCTAGTGGGCAATCACTTACATATGAGCCAGCAGTGTGCTGCAGCTGCCAAAAAAGCCAACACAGTGCTAGGCTGCATTAATAGAGGGATAGAATCAAGATCACATGAAGTGTTAATACCACTTTACAATGTCTTGGTAAGGCCACACTTGGAATACTGCATCCAGTTTGTAATCACCACGATGTAAAAAAGATGTTGAGACTCTAGAAAAAGTACAGAGAAGAGCAACAAATATTATTAGGGGACTGGAGGCTAAAGCATATCAGGAACGTTTGCTGGAATTGGGTATGTCTAGTTTAATGAAAAGAAGGACTAGGGGTGACATGATAGCAGTGTTCCAATATCTCAGGGGCTGCCACAAAGAAGAGGGAGTCAAGCTATTCTCCAAAGCACCTGAAGGCAGGAGAAGAAGCAATGGATGGAAACTAACCAAAGAGAGAGAAGCAACCTAGAACTAAGGAGAAATTTTCTGACAGTTAGAACAATTAATCAGAGGAACAACCTTCCTTCAGAAGCTGTGAATGCTCCAACACTGGAGGTTTTTAAGAAGAGACTGGACAGCCATTTGTCTGAAATGGTATAAGGTTTCCTGCCTGAGCAGGGGGTTGGACTAGATGACCTCCAAGGTCCTTTCCAACTTTATTATTATTATTATTATTATTATTATTATTATTATTATTATTATTATTATTATTATTATTATTATTATTATTATTATTATTATTATTATTATTATTATTATTATTATTGTTGTTGTTGTTGTTGTTGTTGTTGTTGTTGTTGTTGTTGTTGTTGTTGTTGTTGTTGTTATCTTGGAAATTCCCAGTGAACTTTAATTTTTAATACCCAATGAAGTTAAATTTTCAGGAAAATATTACAAATTGCTAGACATGTTGGTTTTCCTTGAATGTAAGGAAGACATCTGTCTGCCTGACTGCATCTGTCTGTCTCTGTCTGTGTCTATCTATCTATCCATCTATCTATCTATCTATCTATCTATCTATCTATCTATCTATCTATCTATCTATCTATCTATCTATCTATCTATCTATCTATCTATCTATCTATCTATCTATCTATCTATCTATCTATCTATCACAGACATTAGCTATAATTACCATAAGGTATTTAGAAGGATAATTTAAAGCATTCTTCATTATCATTACAATTTACATGCTTGTTGATATATTCATTTTTTCCTTTGATTTGTTCCATGCTTCTGTAATTATGTTGTTCTCTATGTATCATGCTATTTTCAGTGATAAATATCCTACCTTATAATATGGGAGAACATGATAATACTGATTGGTAAAATGTTCTGTATAACTCAGAAGAGTCCAAACTTTTTATCTATCAATATTTTTGTGATAAAGTTTGATAAATCATGAAAAATAATAAACATTGATAAAGCAGTTTGCTGTAGTGGTTAAGGTACTAGGCTAGAAACCAGGAGAGTGTGAGTTCTAGTCCTATCTCAGTCATGAAAGCCAGCTGGCTGACTTTGGACTAGTCACTCTCTCTCAGTTCACCTCCCCTACCTCACAAGATGAAGAGTATTAGGTATGTTCACTGTTATTTATGATAAATACATAAATTCAGCTTGCTTACTGGTTGTTTGGATCACAGAGATAAGATAGGAATTATTTTTTCTCACAATGTGCCCAGATTTTCAATAAACCTGCAAGAGAAAAAGCTGCTGTTATGGGAATGCCACCTACTCATTCTTAGCAAAACAACACTTCTAAAGAGTGTGTGCTCATTTAAAAAAATAAATAAATAAAGCGATATTACAGCTAAGTGCATCATCACAACTAAATCATTTCACTGAACTGAACAACTACAACAAAAATTAAAAGGAGTAAAAGTATTAAAAGCGTGCCTAAGGCGACAGTAAAGTTTGATGTTAATTTCCATTTCTTTCAAGTGTTTTTGATGAATGGTATGACAAAAGAATTCTAATTAAAGTCAAAATCTTGAATACTAAGTAATTAGAAGTGCCCCTGTGTTCAGTTTAATAATGCTGCCACTTTCGATGCTTTGTGGAACTTCTCGTAATAGTCCTCAGAAAAGGACTCTCTGGCAAGGAAAATGAAGTAATCTTTGCCTGAACCAGCAAAATAAGAGACAATAAAGCCTAACTTTGAAATCCTCAATTCTTATTCCAGTCCCAAGCCTGCTTTTACCCCTATGTTGCTTTTTTATTTTAAACAGAGCTCCGATGCTATTTTTTTAAAAAAATATCTTCTCCTCCCACAATTCTAAATTCTATGTTAATATTGAATTTCTTTTTCTGATCATGTAAGTATAGCTTTACAGCTGTGATTCATACCATTCACCTGGAAATGAGGGAAATAATGCCCATTTATCCTAAACCATTTGTACTTTGTGACATGGGAACCAGCAAAACAGCATTCTGCCTTTCCACTACCTACCTGTTGAGACATATACAATTCTCATGATGTTGTTCTTTATCAAAATTGGATAAAAATGGCAGTAATGTTAGAAACTTATGTGTGCATGAAGCAGTCTGGATTTCCTAGAAATCCTAATATTATCTCTCATTCCTAGTACAGCATTTTACTTGAAGGCCAAAGATATATGTTGATTTTATCAGTTTTTGGAATGTAGCCCAATTTAGCAGGCTGAGCTACTCAGAAAATATTGAATCAAGTATAATAAGTTGAATATCTTTGTCCCATCTTGTACTTCCTCATTCAATAGAAGATTTGGGCTTCAGCACAGCCCTCTTTGTTCAATAAAGTATCTATCTATTATTAAAACAGTCATTCTGTTTATCTGTTTATACTCACACATTCGAGCAAATGGTGAATTATAACATCACAATTTTTGGAACAAGGTACCTAAAATCTACTAATTTAAAAAGTGCATGTCCTATCCTTCTTCACATACACAAACACCGTGGGTGTTAGAAGCCTTTATTGAGGCTTCCAAGCCCCAAATAGTCTTCCTAGAAATTCATCACTCCAACACCAGTGCCACTCTCCCCCCAAAGGATTCAGCAGGCTACTCAAGGAAAACCCTGTGCCAATCCACACAGCAAAGGAAAGTTGGCAAGGCAAAGACTGAAAGGCAAAGGCAAATCTAGAGTTTAAGAGGCACGATCCAAAGTTCAAGGTACAAAATCCGAAACTGGTAGTCAAGGCAAGAATCGCAGTGGTTTAAGAATATGCAGCAAGGACACAAACATATTGTTCCCAACATCATTTCTCTCCAAGCGGTGAGGTAAATAGCCACTCCCCAATGCAGCCCATCACGAGGAGTGAGACTGCTGCCTAAAAAAATGTCTTCATTGCGCCTGCCTCCTCTCAATCCTATGCGCTCTCAGATCAGGAGGGAGAGGCAGTTCTTCCTCATTTTCACTGACCAGCTGCAGCTGCATGCCCCCTCCTCCTGAAGCCTCTGCAGGAGGCTTTCCAGCTGCAGTTGTGCCTCTCCTGTCCCTAGCTCAGCTGGCTGCTCATGCAGTCCCTCCTGCTACGACTGCTCTACTGTGCTCAGCCTTGCCACTTGTTTCTGGCAACCTCTGAAACATTCTTCCATGTCACCTCCCCCCCCAACATCCCTAGATTTGGCTCTTCCTCATCCAAACTAGCATCTGGGGAAGCATCTGGGGAAGCCATCACAGTGCATAAAATTATCCATTACTCTAGTAGAATTGCAATTTCCACAATGTCCAGCATCTACCCAGTCACGTGATCATGATTTCCAATGTTCCCTGCCAGTTTCCCATAAGCAAAGGGAATGGGAAAGTTGGCAGGAAATCAAATGTCACTCCCACTCTCAGTGCTTTTTTGCCTGCCGTGTTCTTTCTATTTATTTGCTTAGGTAGTTAGAGATTGATTTATTATTTAAGTTCATTTGTCATTACAATTATTTTTCTACTTATGATATATACCCTTGTTAGATGGTCATGGGGCCATCCAGGTTAAAAAAGAAAATATGGTCAGCCTATTGGTCACTGATCACTTCAGACTGCACTACCTTTTTCTCAAAGGATGAACCAATGGGTCACAGGATTGTCTAGTAGCTTCTAATGTTCCTGTTAATGATAAGAATCAAATTATCAAGTTCCAATCCTCCCAAATAAAATTATTTCCCCTTTAAACCCATCTAAATTAATGGCCATCGCCAGATCTTATGACATTGTTTTAATTATCTGCCCGATTGAGTGTTTTCTTTCCTGAAATTACTGTCAATTGAATTGAATTTTAGAACTGTAAATCAAATCCAGAAGGGAGGGAGGGAGAGGCTTATATAAGATAAGATTAACACACAGGGTTTTTAGTGGTGATATTAAATATGATCAGAACCTGAGTTTGGATCCTTAGTTTCTTAATGTGCATTAACCATGAGTGATTAAAGGTCTCCTTAGACTCAATGTTGAAAAGGAAATCAAATGTATCACTGAATAACTTAAAATATTAAATTATTCTAGAGTTTTAACTGCCAGGAGAATTGGAATGTAAAGGGAGCTAGAGGGAAAGGCCAGGAGAGAAACATGGGGAGAGAATTGAAAGAAATCTACCAGGTCATCAAGTCAACTCCTCTGCATAATGCAAGAACCATTATACCATCTCTGATAGATGACTATCCAGCCTTATCTGAAAACCTCCAGTGACGGGGGGGGGGGGGGAGGGAGGGAGAGAAACCACATGTAGTGACCTATTCATTAACAATTCTCACTTCTATTTCAGCTTTGCTAAGATTCAATAGAAGAAGGGGACAACAGAGAATGAGGTGGCTGGATGGAGTCACTGAAGCAGTAGTGTGAGCTTAAATGGACTCCAGAAGATGGTAGAGGACAGGAAGGCCTGGAGGAACATTGTCCATGGGGTCACGATGGGTCAGACATGACTTTGCAACTAACAACAACAACAAGATTCACCAGTGGCCTAGGGATAATTTGGCTATTCCTCTAGGCCTAGATTGTAGAACCATTAGAAAACCTCCACCACCGTTTTCATCTTATAGAGTGAGACTGCCCTATTCCCCTAACTACAATACTGAAGTTTTGGACTTGGCCTACAGAGCCAAAGGCTTGCAAGAGATAGCCAAGCTAATAGAGTTAAATTTCTGCACTTCGTCAGAAAACCCACAGTAACCTTTGCATGGGGTGTTGAATTTTTATGTAAGGCATTGCAAGCTTTTTATCAATACAGATGGAACGTGTTCCTTTTTCAGTTAGTCTAAGCAAAATCCCATTTAAATAATGTGTCTGCAATTGTATTCTATAGAGATAATCAGTAGCTTATTAACCTTAATCATAACACATTATCACTATTTGGTTTCATGTCTCTTAATTTGCAGAACAATGGCAAAGAGCATACTCCACACATATGAATATATTCTCAAGTTACTGGCACTGCATAAATACAGTGACCCTCACTTGAAATGTCAGGGACTTAACAATAAACTATATCACATAATAAATGGAGAGACATGAAGAAGAGTCCTGGGGAGAAGGGGAGAGAGGGGATGAAACAAACTGATCAGTGAGTTTGTAAAGAGAAAAATACTTAGAACAAAGTGGACCCTCAAAGTGGACCCTCAAAGAGTCAACCAAAATGCAAGCAAAGGTCAATAACTCTTGAGCATGTTTATGAAGCTTCAATTAAACTAAAAGACAATGGTGTCTGCTTAGATCAGACTTCAACTCTCCAAAGTTTACTTGAGACCAGCAAAAACAAGATTGAGATGCTTTTAGGGGTTTTGTGGCACTTTACTTCTTCACAAAACAGACTGTGTTCTTCCTTGTTCTTCATTTTTGATCAGCAAAGACCCTGCAATATAGTATCTACATAGAAAAGGGATCTCAAGCAGTGGTGAGATTCAAATACCTGAACAACCAGTTCTCTGCATGGATGCTGCTTCCAGAAGTCCATTCTGGGCCTGGGAGGCCTCCCCCAGGTCTTTGAGGCTCAAAACAGACTTCCAGAAGTGGCGCCCACATACTTCCAGTGGGCTGTTGTGGGCCTCGGAGGCCTCCCCTGGGCCTCTGAGGCTCAGAACGGACTTCCAGAAGTGGCGTCCATGCACTTCCGGTGGTCCATTCTTGGCCTTGCAAAAAAGGCTAGGGCTTCAGCCAGTTTGCCAAAGTCAACAAAAAAATCAGCTACCAGTTCTGCCGAACCGGTACGAACTGGCTGAATTCCACCACTGATCTCTAGGGACTTCTATAAAGTCTAATCTTCACTCTTCCACCTCTCAGAAGTTGTTTGAAAATGACAACCAATTATCTTCACTTCTAAGTATCATAAATGTTGAGGACAAAGAGTCAAAAAATTTTTTATGCCATTGCAGCAACAAGCTGCTGCAGCAACACAAAAATAGATACAGGGAATTCTCGACTTATAGCAGTTCATTTTGTGACTGTTCAAAGTCACTAAAAAAAGTGACTTATGACTGTTACACTTAGCACTATTGCAGCATTTCCAGATCACGTAATCAAAATTTGAATTCTTGGCAGCTAACTCATATTTATGACAATTGAAGTGTTCTGAGATCATATGATCACTTTTGTGATCTTCTGACAAGCAAAATCAATGGCGAAGCCAGATTCATTTAACAACCATGTTACTAATTTAACAGATGCAGTGATTCATTTAACAACTGTGGCAAAAAAGGTCATAAAATGGAGCAAAATTCATATAACAACTGTCTCACTTAGCAACAGAAATCTAGGGCTCAATTGTGGTCATAAGTCAAGGACTATCTATACTTTAAAAGATCTGCATTTTGCAAACAGGGAAACTCATAGAATGTTGTCATTCTGTGCCTTGCTCCTGGGTTATTTGAGAGTCATTTCATCTCAATATGCTCTTTGTGCATTCCTATAGGATGGCTGAAATTTAGGAGTCTGGAGTGTGCTTAGGGGTTAAAACAAAGGTTTGTACACATAGTTCCTATGTTTCCAGTTGTAAACCAGCTTCAGACAGGTTTTTCTTGCACTCCTTCTCTATTGTTATTCCAACACTTCCTTATCATTACAGAATCTTTCCCCCTACAATTAAGACTCTCAGGATCACTCAATTAAGATTGACTTTTACTTGACCACAAGCAAGCATTGCTTAATTTTTTTTCCTGCTTATAGTCTTCAAGACTTTTATTAAGTGTCTGTAAATATTCCAAACTGTGAATCATGGCGTCTATCCTATCTTGATTGCTGTTAATATCTCAACCTCATAACTGCTAAAGCTGATCAAAATGTTTCCTCTGTCATTATTTCTATGATTTCATCTCCTTGCTTGTATTGTTCTATTGACTTTGAGCTTACCTATATACAAGAAAATGTATAAAAGCTTGTATCAAAATGCTGTCAAGAAGATAGCAAGGTAAAGATGCTACATTTCTCCCAGTTCTGGAATTTAAAATAAAACATCATTGCCTTTCACCCTGTCTGTAGGTGCAGCTAATTTCCTTAGCAGCATAAATATGTTACGTGGAAGACCTTCAGCATAGCTGGTCAAGGAAATTAGAAAATAACAGAATCAAGGACAAAAACCTATGGAGAAATATGGTGAAAAGGAGAAATAATATTCACAGAAATATTATAAATATCAGCAGACATGCGAAAGCAGGAGGGCAAGCAAGTTTTGATTGTAGTGTGGGAAGTCAGCCCCTCAGAGAAGGAAATATTAAAAGGGCAGAAAAATATATTTCCTCAAAAGGATTTTTAAAAACAGAAACCAACCCTACCCCCAAGTCTCTCTGCCCCAAGCAGGAGCCAGCCCTATACAAATGCAGATGTAACCATCAGAAAGTTGGAGCCAGAAACTCAAGAAGACAAAGACCTAAAATCTGCATACCCCACCTGTGACAGGACATGGTAGGATTAACTCACAAAGGGCACACCCAGACTCAGGTCAGAATATGTGACACAGGAAATAGCCTCAAAGTTCATGCCACAGGAACAGGAAACTATTCCAAACAAAAGGCTTTCAGAGGGTATAAAAACCTACTACCCATGTGCTCAGCCCTTCTTCTTTTTGCCTCCTCTCACCTGCCGGAACCATTTTTGGTCTGGCTCTTCAATAAACTGCAACCTTCTTTCTAAAGCAGTCGCCATGTTGTTTATTTATCCCTGGCTTGGATGAATCAGGATGAAGACTTTTCTTCCCACAGTAGTACAGTTTTGATTCATTCCCACTGCCATTCTGGTAATTTATTTAATTGTAATATTTGATTAAAGTTTTATTTTTTCAAAATGTTTTAGTATTTTTATTGTTTTCTCATTTTTTCGATTTTCATACTACATTTATTATAATGTTTTCTTTTTATTTGAAGCACATTTAACCAAATGATAAAGAAATATTTATTTGTTTATTAAATTTATATAACCATCTAACATGCTGAGTGGCTTATAAAGTTAAAAATACAGAGAGAGAAAAACACAAATTAAAAAAGTCCATATCAACAAGAATAATTAAAACAATTTAAAAAAAACCATTACAAAAACAAACAAAACACAAAATTATGGTAAAATGTCTGCAACCTATTTCTCAAGTCAAGAATTTTTTTTAATTTTTTAGAAAGTGTAACAAATATACTCCATTCTGCAGGGTTCATTAATATGCATATGCTTGAATACATACACTTCATTACTGCTTAAGAGAGACTTTATTTTAGAATTTTATCACCAAGGAAGTGGTTGAATCTGAGAAAGAGTCTAGGGAAATTTGGCATCCTGTCCTATATGGATGGGAGCATAAAGTGCATAGAGCTTGCTTCAGTAATTCTCCACTTTTGCAATTGTCACCGTATGAAAGGAAGAAAATAGCCACAATAATTAGTTAAGCTCATTCACTGAGGCTTTCAATGGGGATGTTGCTATATATTGCTGTATGTATGTAGGTTTTGTATATGATGTAGATCACTACTTGATAACTTATGTAGATCATTATTTAATTATGGTTGTATCAGTGTACAAATAATGTGGAAAACATCTTCTTATTCCAATCTTTCTCAAACGATATGTGAGTTGTGATACAGCTAGATGAACAGGACATGACAGGATCAGTCAGTGGAACCTGTTTTTTCCATTATGTTAACATCTGAAAAAAACTTCTACATTACTACAACCACTGCTTTATTCCCTTGGTCTACTTAATATCTTCCTTTTCTTTCCAGAGTTTATAATTTTTTCCCCAAGTTAAACTCAAGCACTCTTTCCGAAAACTGAAGTGCAAAGGAGTTCATAAATTTATAAGAGACCTACTATTGTTAGATACTATCCTCAATTATATTATTCCAACAATTGAAATGAGTTTAAACTTATGTGCAAGGTTTGCCCAGTGTGTTATTTTTTATAACCTGTGAAAAAAAGTTCAAAATTGAATTTAAACTCCTTGAAATGCCAGCATCTATCCTTCATTCTTAACTATGTAATATTGAGTATTGATTTGAATTTAGAAAGTAGCTGTCTTTTCAAATTGTAGCATTTTTCAAATGAATGAAAAAAAAATGCTTTTATTCAATGTTTCTATTGATATTTTAAGTATCACATGCCTTGCTATGTAGTGACAAGACCAAATGCACTTTGGCAGTGATTCAATATAAAATGAGGAGGTGTTGATTTTGTTACCACTCCGGCACTGCATTTGAAAGTGTGCTAATGACTATTAATGGCCTAATACTCAGCCAAAGGAATTCTTAAAATCACCCATAAAGGCATTTTTCTCTAATTTTCAGTGTTAGAACCAGTTTCTGATGTATCATGGGAAACCATTTTTTTTACTTCTTAAATAAATGCCATTGCTGTTTTATTGAAATGCTGAAATGCTGAAATGCTAATGAAATACAGGAAAAAAAACATTTTGTAAATGAATATAATTTAGAATTTCAACAAGTTTGGGCCTGAGGTTAAGCCACCATTGAAATTAACTTATAACATCTATAATAATAATAATAATAATAATAATAATAATAATAATAATAATAATAATAATAATAATAATAATAATAATAATAATAATAATAATAATAATAATAATAATAATAAAGTTGAAGGGACCTTGGAGGTCATCGAGTCCAACCCCCTGCTCAGGCAGGAAACCCTATACCATTTTGGACAAATGGCTGTCCAGTCTCTTCTTAAAAACTTCCAGTGACTAGTTTTCTTGTCCTGCCCTCAGGCGCCTTGGAGAATAGCTTGACTCCCTCTTCTTTGTGGCAACCCCTGAGATATTGGAATACTGCTAGATAATTTACGTATAATTGCAGCAATACTAAAAGCAGCATTATTATCTAGAAGAGAGAGACATGTTTTTATGGAGAACATGGGCATCTCGATTCAGTTGGACCTATCAACACTTTGAATAAAAGACTGCATAGAAATGGTGAATTAAAACCATTAGGATCAGTTTAGATAGACACTGTTCCATTCTAAATTGACTCTATGCCGTTCACTAGGAAATAAACAACAAAAACAAAACAGAACACTGCTGGTCACTCTGTACAAAAATACAGATTAAAAACAAGGGCTTTCATCCATTCTAATACTAGGCTTATTTATTGCCCTATTTATTATTTCTTTCTCTTGTGAATATGGCCTGTTTATTCCTGCTGTTTGTTTCCATTTTTTAAAATGCTTAACAGTTCATCAAAGAGCTGATCCTAAGTTTACTCCAAGACTTCTTATGAGGTATTTTGTCACTGACTTTTTCAAAATCCAGGTTTACAAGGTTTATAGGATTACTTCCTCCAACATGCCTATTGGCAATCTCAAAAAACTCTAAAAAGCAGGATTTACCTTTGTGAAATCCATATACTGACTTAAAGGGAAAATAAGAAATAGTGATTCTCATTCTCTCTCTCTCTCTCTCTCTCTCTCTCTCTCTCTCTCTCTCTCTCTCTCTCTGCAACCATGTAGTATGTTTAAGATTTGTGCCTTCCCTAATTTGAGTTAACTGAGATTTATGGTGGGAATGACTAGGATGTGTAAAACTAAGACTTCTGTTTCCTTTTCTGTTCTCTTGTCTTTGTGTGTATATATGTGTCAAAGTCTTTGTGTGTGAGGTAAATGTGACTGTTAACTGTCTCTAATCCAAAGAGAAAAGAATTTTAAAATTCTGCTAGAAATTCTGCTTAAAATAAGCCATAAAAAGAAAAATACCCTCACTCTGTTTGTCTGGCCAACAAACAGAGTGAAGAAAAATGTATTTGTTTGTTTGTTTTTCTTTTCCCCTTTCTCTCTCTGTACTCTTAAGAACAGCCCAAAGTTAGCAGGAGGGAATATTTTAAGTTCATCTACTGGAAAAGTTTCACTCTTGCATTTAATAATAATAATAATAAAGTTGGGAGGGACCTTGCAGGTCATCTAGTCCAACCCCCTGCTCAGGCAGGAAAGCCTATACCAACTTTATCAAATGCCTTACCAAAGTCCAAGTAAATTATATCCACAGCATTCCTCTGGTCCACTAATGTTTGTCACTTGGTCAAAGAATGCAATAAGATTTGTCTAGCATGATCTGTTTTTGACAAATCCATGTTCGCTTTTAGTAATGACTTTGTTTGCCTCTAGGTGTTCGCTGATTTGTTGTTTGATTATCTTTTCCAGAATCTTCCCAGGTATTGAGGTCAGGCTGATAGGTCTGTAATTTTTTTTAAAAGATGGGAACTACATCAGCTCTTTTCCAGTCCTCTGGTAGTTCCCCAGTGCTCCAGGATCTTTGAAAAATATAGTTCAGTGGTTCTGAGATTACATCTGCCAGTTCCTTGAGAACCTTGAGATGTAATCCATCTGGTCCTGGTGATTTGAACTCGTCTAGGCTGAATAGGTGCTCACTTACCATTTTCTTGCCTATCTTAACTTGTGTTTCTAATCTATTTTTTATGGTACTGTTTTTGATAGGTTGGACTGTTTTTTTCCCTTTGTGTAAAGACAGATGCAAAAAAAAATGAGTTAAATAGTTCTGCTTTCTCCCTGTTGCTTGTCACCTTCTTGCCACTTTCCCCCACTAATGGACCAATCATTTCCTTCACTTTTTTCTTGTTTTTTACATGTTGAAAGAAGCTTTTTTTGTTATTTTTGACTTTGGTCACAAGCCTTAGTTCATTTTGAGCCTTAGCTTTCCTCACTTCATCTTTGCAGGCTCGGACTATTTGCTGATATTCTGCTTTAGTTATGTGCCCCTCTTTCCACTTTTATACTTGTTCTTTTTATCTTTCAATTTATCAGAGAGTTCTTTATGCAGCCATGCTGATTTCTTTTGAGAGCTGTTATTTTTCTTCTTTGTTGGTATTGTGCTAGACTGGGCTTTTTTTTCAAAATTTCCCAAGCTTCTTGAGTTGTTTTCCCCTTGAGGATTCTCATCCATGGAATCCTTCCCAAGCCCTCTCTAAGTTTATTGAAATTAGCTCTCTTAAAGTCCAAGACTCTAGTTTGACTGTGTTCTATTGCTTGTGCTTCCATAATGTTGAATTCCAATATTACATGATCACTCCCCCCCCAAGTTTCTTGTGGCTTCAACACCTTCTATCATTTCATCTCTTTTAGTGAGAATTAGATCCAATATGGTTAATCCCCTAGTTCCCTTCTCTACTTTTTGGGAGACAAAGTTGTCTGCTAGGTTTGTCAGGAATCTGTTTGATCTTCCACTTGGTGCAGAGTTTGTCTCCCAGTTGATGTCAGAGTAATTAAAGTCCCCCATTACTATTGTGATGTGCTTCCTACATACCTTAGTTAGCTGACTAGCAAAAAGTTCATCTATTTCCTCTGTTTGGTTGGGTGGCCTATAGTATACCTATGGCAATGTAATTTTTTTCCCTTTTATATTGACCCAAATGCATTCAAGACAGTTTTCATCATTGTTGTGCTCTATTTCTGTAGAGATGTAGTTATTTCTTATAGAGAGAGAGCAACTCCACCTCCTCTTTTATTTGGTCTGTTTCTTTAAAATAATTTAAATCCCCCTAGCTGAGTGTTCCATTTGTGGGTTTCATCCCACCATGTTTCCATAATGATAACAATATCATATCTGCCCTCATTTACCTGTATTTCTAGTTCACCCTGTTTACTGTTCATACTCTGTGCATTGGTGTATAGACATTTGAGTCCTTTATGACTGACCCTGTGTTTACTTTCTACATCAGGGCTTTTCAACCTTTTCACCCATTGTACCACTTTTTGGATAAGGCAATATCCGAGTACCACCACTCGCCCAGCAAGGTATCAAAAACTTGACCCCCCCCCAAAAAATAAGGAAAAAATGAGAAAGTACAGGTAGTCCTCGACTTACAACAATTCGCTTAGTGACTGTTTGAAGTTACAACGGCACTGAAAAAAGCGAATTATGACCATTTTCATACTTATGAGTGTTGCAGCATCCCCACGGTCATGTGATTTACATTCGGATGCTTGGCAACTGATTCATACTTATGACGTTCACAGTGTCCCAGGGTCATGTGATCAATGGCCGGAGGCGTGGCCAACTGATCACTCAGGTTGCAGCGTGCCTGTGGGGGGGGAATCCCTGGGTCTCTGGTGGAGGGGGATGGGACTGGGGTGGGTGCCTGCCTACCTTCCCTCCCTTCTCTCCCATTGTCCCATCCTTCCTTCCTTTCCTTCACCTCCCTTTGTCCCTTCCTCCTTCTCTCCCTCTCTCCCACTGTCCCTTCCTTCCTTCCTTTCCTTCACCTCCCTTTGTCCCTTCCTCCTTCCCTCCCTCTCTCCCACTGTTCCTTCCTTCTTTCCTTCCCTTCACCTCCCTTTGTCCCTTCCTCCTTCCCTCCCTCTCTCCCACTGTCCCTTCCTTCCTTCTTTCCTTCCTTCCTTTCCTTCACCTCCGTTTGTCCCTTCCTCCTTCCCTCCCTCTCTCCCACTGTTCCTTCCTTCCTTCCTTCTTTCCTTCCCTTCACCTCCCTTTGTTCTTCCTCCTTCCCTCCCTCTCTCCCACTGTTCCTTCCTTCCCTTCACCTCCCTTTTGTCCCTTCCTCCTTCCCTCCCTCTCTCCCACTGTTCCTTCCTTCCTTCTTTCCTTCCCTTCACCTCCCTCTTTGTCCCTTCCTCCTTCCCTCCCTCTCTCCCACTGTTCCTTCCTTCCTTCCTTTCCTTCACCTCCCTATTTGTCCCTTCCTCCTTCCCTCCCTCTCCCAGTTCCTTCCTTCCTTCCTTCCTTCCTTTCCTTCACCTCCCTCTTTGTCCCTTCTTCCTTCCCTCCCTCTCTCCCACTGTTCCTTCCTTCCTTCCTTCCGTCCTTTCCTTCACCTCCCTCTTTGTCCCTTCCTCCTTCTCTCCCTCTCTCCCTGTCAAGCCCCCGTGGGCTTGACATGAACGGGCGGGGAGGGGTCGAGGACAACGTGCGGGGCGGCAAAGGAGATCAGCGGCCGGCGCCGTTCTACCTGGCAGCATGGATGTCGGCTCCGTGGGTGTCCCGCCGAACAGCTGAGCGGCTCCTACTCTTAACCGCCGAACAGCTGATGGGCGCGAGGCCGCAGCAGGGAGCCAAGGGCCGATGGCGCGACCTGAAGCTGAAAGGCTGTCTCCCGGCCCAGACCCCAGCCATACGGAGCATCTGGTGAGGTGAACTGGCAACATCACGGCCCTGCCTGTGCATGCGCAGAGGCAGAGGAGAGTGCATGCGCCTCAGCCTCTGCGCGTGCACAGGCAGGGCCAGGATGTCGCAGGTTCACCTTGACAGCCGCTCCGTGTGGTGAGAATGCGCCAGGCTCGGTGTGTGCAGCTAAAGCTGAGCTCCGCTAAGAAGCCACCCACGCTCAGCGCTCAGAAGCCATGCAGGGCTCTCAGAAGCCACCCACCGTGCGGGGCTCTCAGAAGCCACGTGGGGCTCTCAGAAGCCGCCCACTGCGTGGGGCTCTCAGAAACCGTGCAGGGCTCTCAGAAGCCACCCGCCGCACTGGGCTCTCAGAAGCCGCCTGCCGCTTGGCGCTCTCAGGAGCCTCCCGCCGTGCAGGGCTCTCAGAAGCCACCCGCCGTGCGGGGCTCTCAGGAGCCACCCACCGCACGGGGCTCTCAGAAGCCGCCCACCGCACGGGGCTCTCAGGAGCCTCCCACCACGCGGGGCTCTCAGGAGCCGCCTGCCATGCGGGGCTCTCAGAAGCCGCCCGCCATGCGGGGCTATCAGAAGCTGCCCGCCATGCGGGGCTCTCAGAAGCCGCCCACCGCTCGGCGCTTTCAGGAGCCTCCCGCCATGCAGGGCTCTCAGAAGCCTCCCGCCATGAGGGGCTCTCAGAAGCCATGTGGGGCTCTCAGAAGCCGCCCACTGCGTGGGGCTCTCAGAAACCGTGCAGGGCTCTCAGAAGCCACCCGCCGCACTGGGCTCTCAGAAGCCGCCTGCCGCTTGGCGCTCTCAGGAGCCTCCCGCCGTGCAGGGCTCTCAGAAGCCACCCGCCGTGCGGGGCTCTCAGGAGCCACCCACCGCACGGGGCTCTCAGAAGCCGCCCACCGCACGGGGCTCTCAGGAGCCTCCCACCACGCGGGGCTCTCAGAAGCTGCCTGCCATGCGGGGCTCTCAGAAGCCGCCCACCGCTCGGCGCTTTCAGGAGCCTCCCGCCATGCAGGGCTCTCAGAAGCCTCCCGCCATGAGGGGCTCTCAGAAGCCGCCCGCCGCTCGGCGCTCTCAGGAGCCGCCCGCCGCTCGGTGCTCTCAGGAGCCTCCCGCCGTGTGGGGCTCTCAGAAGCTGCCCGCCGCACGGGGCTCTCAGAAGCCACCCGCCACGCGGGGCTCTCAGAGGCCACCCGCCGCGCGGGGCTCTCAGAAGCTGCCTGCCACGTGGGGCTCTCAGAAGCCGTGCAGGGCTCTCAGAAGCCTCCCACCACGCGGGGTTCTCGGAAGCCGCCCGCCGCCCGGCGCTCTCAGGAGCCGCCCGCTGCACGGGGCTCTCAGGAGCCACCCACCGCACGGGGCTCTCAGAAGCCGCCTGCCGCGCGGGGCTCTCAGGAACCGCCTGCCACTCAGAAGCTTCCCTTTCACTCCAGCCAGCGAGCCAGATGGGCAGGGGCGCGAATCGACGTGTGCTCAGGAACGCCGATTCCGCGCCCCTGCCCAACTTGCTCACTTGCCGGCGCACACAATCTACCTGGCCTCCCCTCTGCCCACTTTGCGCAGCTCCTCCTGGGCCCCCCGCACCCGCCGTTAACCCTCCCGTCACCATGCAGGGTAAGGTTGCCCCCCCGCCTTGCCCAGATGCCCTCGCCTCCCCCAAGCATTTTTTTACTCACCTGCTTTCAGCTGCACTCCCTTTCTCCTTTTGCTTCTCTGCTTTCATTTGCTTCTCTGCCTTTGCCACGTGCTTTTGGGTAAAAAAAAAAAGTTCCATGAGACTTTTTAACTTCTCACAAACACATGGCGAAGGCCGAGAAGCAAACCAAGGCAGAGAAGCAAAAGGAGAAAGGGAGTGCAGCTGAAAGCAGGTGAGTAAAAAAAATGCTTGGGGGATGTGAGAGCATCTGGGTGGGGCGGGGGGACCCAGGCAATGCGTCGCGCAGCTCTAGCAGAATCTCCCCTGAAGACTGCGTGAGGCTGCCTGCCACCCCCAAGGCCGCCGCCAATCAGCTGGAGCTGCGCACTTTGAACCTGGGCTCTCAGTAGGACCCAGGCAATGTGCAGTTCCAGCTGACTTGGCCACAAGCCTCTGCGGCACTGCTGCCGCTTCACCTCATCCACTTTTTCACTTTTTTTTTACATTTCTTTTTCAAAAACGTTTTTTTTTTCAACCCGTCCTAGGCATACCACCAGCCATGTGCTCGCGTACCACTGGTGGTACGCGTACCACAGGTTGAAAAGCCCTGTTCTACATAACCTGTGTGGTGCCTGAGTTCCCCTATTTTCTTACCATCTGTTTGGTTAGTGCACTTTGTGTGGCACTCGCTATTAAAAGCTTGATTTTGCTTGATAGCAAGGTTGATATTCTTGTCCACATGCATATCTATGTTACATGTACTGCTAACCCTGTAATTGTTTTGATTGCCGGGGACAGGGATGTTCTGAATCAATTAACTCACTGTCCCCGTTGGTTAGTTTAAATATTCCTCCAGAAAATCTGTGAGTTTATTGTCAAGTAACTCAGTCCCTTTCTTTGATGGATGCAAACCATCTCTTTGGTACATTGTTTCATTGGACCAGCTACAGACATTGTGATTAATATAACCAAAGCCTTCCCCTTTACACCACTCCTTTAGCCACATATTGAATTCTGCTATACGCTGGCCTTTTCCATTTTGCTCCTTATACACTGGTAAAACCTCTGAAAATATAAGCCTACAGCCTATCCTGCTGAGTTCCTGCCCCAAACTCTGGAAATCATTCTGCAATGTGTTGTAAATGGGTATGTGTTGTAAATGGGTTTTATCTATCAATCCTTTTCCTGAAACATGCCCAGCATTTTTCAAGTTGCAAGTCCACTTAAGTCCTAACATGTTGCAAATGTTCAATTTCAGAAACGAGACCTTTCATTTATGTTCTCTTACCAGAATCCAGCTTTCTTTTGTCCTTATCTGTGATTTCCTCATTTTGTCTGCCTGTCTGTTTCTTTAACTACAGTATTAATGCCTTTTCAAACTCTGCCTACAAGCTACCCTCCCATTCTACTTTTCCTTTTTTTTTAACCTTTGTTCACCATGCCTTTGTCTGCCTCTCCTGGGAGAGTCCACCCAGAAAGGGGGGGAGGAGTTCTTGCTCTCATGTCTTTCAGCCCTACACAGATGACCCCCCCAACCTTTGGAAGCAGACCACACTGACCCAGGTGCTGCCTCCATCCATTTGAGCCATGAATTGGGTTTTGAATCCATCCATCCATTAAAAAGTCACCGCTACAACCAAAGTGGAATGGGCCCTTTCAAATTCTGCTAACCATCCAGACAGCAATCAAGGTAGCTGAAAGGAATGCCTGGGTCCATTGGACCCACATCAAACCACCAGTCATAGACCACAGTATTATACCTGAAGCAACACCAAAGGTTCCACCCCTGAGACTTAGAAAAAAAAAACAAAGAGTGGACGCTAAAGACCCTTTTTGAAACTGAAACAAATGGGGGAGGGAATTAAGTTCATCTTTATTAAATTCCCGTATATTATTTGTATTGTATTTTTGTATTTGAAATGTACCTCTGGGTTCATAGAACCAAAATTATTTCCAGAAAAGGGGAATGTATGGGAATATTTAGCAAGGGAGATGCTGAACACCACAGATTTTTGCCTTGCTGGGGGTAGATCAGTAAAAGACATCTTGACCACATGCCTGATGGGAATAGCAATAGCACCACAAGCCATCACTAATGACACCAAGTTAAGAGAGTTTCCACTCACAGCCTCATATTCCAATATTTTTGATTGGGGCACCAGTGCAGACATAAAAGACAACAGCATGTATATATTGCAGGTGGCAGCTGTAACCCAAGCAGCTACCTGCTTCACACTAACTGGATGCCACATGCCTAAGGTCTCAAATTGCTACAACCTCACTAACACTGAACTAGCCTGCAACAACACCAGGGCCATCACCTTTTCATATGAAACTTCCTACAGGATGGTTTTTGCTGTGCGGCTTAAAAGCTTATTCCTACCTGCCAATAAAATCCACAGGGCCCCTTGCACATTAGGGCAATTAATCATGTTAATGCCCTCCTTGCAAAGGCGACAAAAGAGGAGCTTCCACACATTGCCTCCTGACTGTGACTCAAAGGCCCCTCTCCTCACCAAGGCTGAATATGTTGCATTGGCTGTCTCTCTAGTGGGAGTGCCAGGGCTTGCAGTGCAAAATTCAAGGAACATAAACAGCCTGGCATGTACCCTAGCTAAAAGCCTAAATACCACCTCCCATGCCCTAGATGCCTTAAACAAGGAATTAAGGCAAGTCAGAGAAGCAACCCTCGATAATAGAGCAGCTATTGACTATTTATTGTTAAGCCACAATCATGGCTGTGAAGAATTCCGTGGGCTTTGCTGTTTCAACTTATCTGACCAATCTGGACTAATTGAACAAGATATGAAACATTTAAAAGAACTAGCACAGAACATTGGACATAACCAATTATCCTGGGACTTTTCCTGGCTCTTCTCATGGTTACCAGACTTTCATTGGTTGAAAATTCTCATCGCTAGCATAATCACAGTCATAGTAGGTGGTGTCCTCCTTTGTTGCCTATGCCAATTAATTCCTTTAGGGTTGAGATGCCTAAAGATCTGCACAACTCCCATCAGAGGCAAAGAACAGAGCAAGAAAACCTGAGGCTAAATAAACAAACACTTAACACACACTGGCTACAGGAATGCAGAACTGGCTAACAGCAATTAGGATTGACGGGATTAGAATAGAAACACTAAAAAGTACACAACAAGAAAATAATTACATCGGATCCCTCCTGGGGCAAAAATTAACACTTTTTAGACAGAATTGATAAAGGAATTAACCCAACAATAGACACTGACCAACAAATCAGAAAAGACAAATTTGAAATTCACCAATCAGAAATGACAATTTTGGAAACTATGAAATGGTATAAAAACCCATTCCCTACATGTGTTCAGCCTTTTTTTCTTCTAGAGCCATCTTCCTGTCTGGCTCTCCTCTTCAATAAACTACAACCTTCTTCCTAAAGCAGTCACCATGTTGTTTATTCCCGGCTTGGATGAATCATGATAAAGACTTTTCCTTCAACAGTAGGAAAGATCAAGCAGGGTGACTACAAGAGGCAAGACCTTTCTGGCGATGATCCCATAACATTGCATAGGTCTCCGGTAGAAATTTTTAATTGTTGTCTTTCTACCTTTTGCTACATTAAACAGAAAGATTTTTTTGTTTGAAATCATTTTAATCAGCCATCTACTCTTGTCTTTGCTGGAGATTTGGTACTGATGCCTTTCTTAATTGTCTACATTTTTTAAAAGGTCAGTGATATATCAAAAGGCAATGGTAGCCATTCAATTAAAATGCATATATTTCATCCTTTTGTTAGATTGCATTGTTTTTATAAACTCCTTAATTCTTATTTTTAAACATAAAAGCAAATTATTAATATTAATCAATCAAATCCCATCACATCATTAGTATATTTCCTGATTCTGCTTATCTATTAGCAAAATCTAATGTTGATTCCCACTCAACTTTTAAGAATTTCTTGAATTCCTTGCCCAGTATGAATAAGAAGGAAATAATTAATAAAATTGAAGCTTCTGTTCTGAGTAGCACAACTGTAGCAGGACAAGAGAAAACAGATGCCAATTATTTGCCAGTGGATATTGTAGAACAGAATATTTTATGACATTTACTTTGCCTTTGAGGAACGGAAATGTGTGTTAGAGAAACACAGTCCATTAAACATCACTGATCCATAATTTCTGAAGTAGATAGTTGGAAGAATCATTTATTTATTATAAAATTTATTGGCCGCCCAGCTTACCCTTGGGTAACTCTGGATGGCTTATAATCATAAAAATCATGACATACATTCTGGATTTCTTGCATTGTTCACTAAGATTCTATGAAAATAGTATCCTGAAAGCTTGGATTTCAAGTCATAAAGAATTTTGAATATTGCCGTTGATATTTGAAATAACTTATTTCAATATGAAAACTATTCTAGCTGATGCATATTGTGAAAAATGTTTCCCACTACAGAATTTAAGGACAACTTTTTACATGATTACTTAAACAAATTATTATATATATATAATTATTAAAAATACAAAATCACAGCTGCCAGTTCTTTAGCTGGTTTGGGCTTCATATGCATCAAGATCCTCCCAAGAACTTAGAATTCTGAAATGTATCAAGATAGTAGATGAAAAACATTATTATTATTATTATTATTATTATTATTATTATTATTATTATTATTATTATTATTATTATTATTATTATTATTATTATTATTATTATTATTATTATTATTATTATTATTATTATTATTATTAAGTGAAAATATAATTGGATGCATATTGGTAGAAGATTTCATATCTACTAATGACTAAGTATCAGAAGATGGTGATTTGGTTGTATTATGCATTGTGTAGCATATAAAACATTTCTCTTCTAGCTCTCTTTCTACACTGTCCTCACTGCTTTCATTCTCCAACCCTAAAAGGACATAGGCCATAAAACCAGACACTAGTAAGTGAAGCAGTGTTTGGCATTATGGGAGCAGTCTTTCCCTGAACTAAAACAAAAAGAAAATACATCCAAATGATGAATGCGTGCTAATTAGAGTTGAAGCAGACATCACTGGCCAGTTTGTCTAAACTCTCTAGAAGCTTTTTCTTTACCTGCTACAGCCAATGATGTTTTACCAATAATATTAGCAGTTAGAGATCTTTTAGTTGTTGTTTTTTTGAATACTATATATACTTGTATATCTGCAACTAAACTGATCCTTGAATTTTTAACTAAAAGATAATGAAAAATGTATCGTTTGCATTTAACCTGACCCTTGACAATTAAAAGTTTAATTTCCACAACTGTTTTACCTGCACATGTTGTATTTTTCATGATATTTTGGTTAAAAGTATGAGGGTAGCTTTTATCAGTAGATGGGTTTATACACAAGCATCATCATCAACAGCAACATCATCATCCTAGCCATTGTCTATCCACTGCAGGATGAAGGCCTCTTCCATATGTTTCCAACCAATACAGTCCTGAGCTTTCTTTTGCCAATTGGATCCACAATACTTGCTGATATCGTTGATCCATCTTGCTTTAGGTCTCCTTCGTGGATGCTTTTTATCAAGTGGGATCCATTCTATGACTGCCTTGGTCCCCCTGCCATCAGTTCTTCTTGCTATGTGACCAGCCCATTTACATTTCAATTCTTTTACTCTCTTGATGATATTGTATACTTTGTTTGTTCTCTAATCCATGGGCAAGTCTTTCTATTTTGTCTTCTAATGCTGAGCATGTATTTTTCTATGGCTCTTTGCTCCACTCATAATTTTTATATCAATTGTGAGACTAGTGTCCATGTTTCATCGGCATATGTTAGAGCAGGTAGCACATACTGATCGAAAACTTTTCTCTTCAGACATAAGGGGATACACATATGTATACACACAAGTATATATGGAATATATTGGTAGTTTTGAAAGGTATGATCATATATGCTCATGGAAAAGCCCTTTCACAGATAAACCTAACCCAATTAAATTTAGGGATAATTTTTGGCACCTAAAATTCTTGGTTTATACACTTGTAATCTGCAATCTATAGATTTTGGATGGTATGCTTAGTCAGAGAGTGTTTCTAATACAAGTATAATCAATATATGTTCTAACTACAGCATGCCTTTATTATAGAGATATTCTAATTTCTATTTTATTTGCTTCTAACCATGCTAAAATAATTTTCACAGAAAGTATTATTATGTGGGATGAATAAAATAAACTTTTCAAAAAAAGAAAGACAGAAAATGTGGTTCAGCAAATCTTTCAAAAGGCCAACTGGGTTGGAGGCATCTATATTTCCAGGCCAGATGCTTCTACAGCAAATGCAGCACTCCTGGATCCAACAGGGTGAGCTGTAGGTGGTGGCTGTGTATGCAAATTGCATGCACAGTCAATTCCTGAAATTTTCCTATTTATTTATTTGTATAGAAACTTGCTAACTTCTTTGTGCTTGCCATCCATTACAGATACCTTCTTCTTCTTGTTGTTGTGCCATATCCATTATCGGACGTTGGCGATCAGGTTGGCGACCCTGTTTTTATCAGCAGCTGCACGAAAAAGTGCTGCTGAGTTTTGTCCAAACCAGTCCCTTAGATTTTGAAGCCATGATGTTCTTCTTCTGCTTGGACCTCGTTTGCCTTCAATCTTTCCCTGGAGGATTAAATGGAGTGTGCCGTATTTTTCTGGGTGTCGCATCACATGTCCAAAATATTCTAACTTTCGTTTTTTAATTGTTTTATTCCAGACCAAAGCTACACAGTTCTCTAGGCCAGTGTTTCTGAACCATAATCAACTTTATGAGGTGTGGACTTCAGCTCCCAAGATTTTCCAGCCAACATGCTCTAGACTGACTTTTGAAGCTGATGCATTTTTCCATTGCCTTTGCAACATTTTTAACATATGCATGGTTTATTGTAGGCGTATCCAGAAAGTAGTCCTAATTGAAGCATGAGAATTTTCAAAGGTGACAAGTATTGACAAGAATTTGTCATCCTTGTCAGAACTGCCATCTGTAGTCACTGAAAAGTGTTTTTAAATCACCAGAACTTTATAATAATTGCTTTTTGCTCTCTTTTCCAATGCTGTTGATAAAATGAGTAGTTTTCTAGTGTCTGCGTGCTTATTTCTTAGCTATTTCACTGTCTAGAAACTTGCTGTCTACCATACCATACCTGAAATTCCCACTCATAGCTAATGGCAAATTAGGTACAGCAACAGTCTCACCAAACAAAATCCAAAACTCGTCCCCACCCCCAAAAAGGCTCTCTGCTCTGCTTGTTCCTAGATTGCATGCACTGGATCAACAACTCATCAAATCTTGCAAAGATTTCATGTTTTTTATTTCCTCATCACACAATCCTTTACATTATGAGGTACTAAGAAATCACAATAATGTTTCATAAAAAAAGAAGTTTGTCTCTTCCGGATCCTTTTGTAAACTGAATGTGATTTTCTAATGTCTTTTGTTGTTGTTGTTGTTTTGGAGGAAAATAATAAAATAAAATAAAATAAAATTCTATTTTTGATAAGAAAGGAGCTTGATTAGAGTACTTAAGCCATTTCTGGCAGTACAATGAAAACTGAGACCCTAAATTGAACACTGAAGCCAACTTTGCAAATAAAATTATATTTTAGATAAGAAAAGAGCATAATTTCTGTTTTGAAGTATCTCTTGGGAATAAAATGCTATTTTGGAGAGGGAAGGCTTTTCACATCCATTCTTCAAGTCATTTTTCATATATAGATTGTTTATGTGCTATCAAATAATTTCTGACTGTCTATGATATTCTAAGGTGTCTTTTCCAACATCAAAGTTTAAAGGCATCAATATTCTTCCTATCCTGCTTCTTTAAAAGTCGAACTTTCACTTCCATAAAGTGTCACAAGAAATACCATAGCTTGCATGGTTCTGATCTTTGTAAGTACAAAGGCACTCTACATGGGGCTGCCCTTGAAAAGCATCCAGAAGCTCCAGTTGGTTCAAAATGCAGCAGCCTGCATGATTTTGTGCAGAGGTGCACAGGTGTTACCTCTCCTGGGGAGCTGCATTGGTTGCCAATTTGCTTCTGGGTGCAATTCAAGGTGCTGGTTGTCACCTTCAAAGCCTTTCTTGGTTTGGCACTGAGGGACTGTCTTTGCTAGTCACATCCACCTGATCCACTAGACAAGGGAAGCAAGGAATGTTATGGGTTCTGTTCCCTGAGGAGGTACATCTGGAAGAACCTTCTCCATGGTGGCTCTCTCTCTTTGGAACATCCTCCCTTCAGAATTGACACTTTTTTGTAAGGCCCTGAAGACTTGGTTTTGCCAGTGGACCTTGGGAACCCAGAGTGGGATGGAGCCCATTAAATGGCTCATTTGGCTGTGTGTTATCACCAGTTGGGGGTTGTGGGGGTGGGTTATTGGTGTTTTTTAAATTTTCTATATGGTGTTTTTATTGTTTGTAAGCTGCCTAGAGTTGCTGTGACTGACTAGTGACCATATAAATTTCCTAAATAAATAAATATAGACACATTGCTGTATTTGAATATTTTTCCCAAATGAAAAATAAAACAAAAGATATATGTGCATCTACATATACATACACAAATACAGAGCAGAAAGCCTTCTTAATCAATTATTTAAAGTGAGTGCTATGAAAGAGTGTCAAAGTGGGGGGGGGCAGTCTAATTTCTGAAGGGATGGTGTTCCAAAGAGAGAGAACCATCATGGACATAGGAATACAAAAAGATAATCCCATTCTTTCTATAATGGAAAAGAGATGATGGCTCATCAGTTAAAGATGCTGAGCTTTTCAATTGAGTGCCACATAACAGGGTAAGCTCCTGTTACCTGGTCCAGTTCCTGACCACCTAGCAGTTTGAAAGCATGCAATGCAAGTTAGATAAAAAGGTAAAACTTTGGTGAGAAGATAATCTCATGCACTCTCAGCATATCATCATGCTGGTCACATGACCACAGAAGTGGCGTTAGAAAATGCTGGCTCCTTTGGTCAAGAAACAGAGACAAGCACTGCCCCCCTAGAGTCAGACATGATTAGAAAGGGGAAATTTTTACCTTTATCTTTTTTTTCTAAAATGGTATGTGGGAATGACATACCATTGGGAGACAGGGAGAAGAGATGCAGTGAAGGGAACAGCCAGATTAAATGCACTTTAGTCTGTAGCAGGAACATGGGTAGCAAGTGACTCCCTAATTTCTTGGGCTACAATGGCAGGAGTGGGGGGAATATACTTTATTTCTCAATAAACTCAATAGATTCTGTTAATGAAAGCTTATAGTAAAGTAGAATTATCTTATGTGACCATACTTGTCTGAACAATATCATTAGGCTGATATTTTCCAAATATTTTTATGCTAATTCATAACAGTTAAAATCCACTATTTTATATTGCAGCTACAAAAGGTTTGACCTTAAACTAAGACAATTCAGGCAAGATTTGAATCCTAGCCAAATTAGAACAAATCTAAATGGAATTGTAGATGAATTTATCTCTGACCATGTGAAGAAGAAAGAGTGGAAATGATTGCCTAAGCCTCGTTAGGATTACTAGACATTTGACAAAAAGAACATATGTCTTCCTTTTTGTCCTCATATCCTTCATATGGCAGGCAGAGCTTTAAAAATCAAATAACAGAAAGTCCTGTTTTGTGTTTTTGTTTTTACAACAGTAATCATTCAATCTTTCATGTATTGGGACCTCATAAATTGTCTGCTTCTTTTCTTTCTTCATCGTTTGACAGACTCAGTAGCCTAGATTTATATTATTTAAGTTATTTCCAAATTCTGTTAGACTTGAGATGTCAACAAATGACATTTATAAGTGGCAACCAAAGGGTCACCTTATCCTTCTGGAATAGCTTCTTACTGATATTCAAGGGGCTCCTTTTCTTTTAGCCTCCCAGAAAGCTGGGTTAGGATTGGCACTGAGTCAAAAGGATTAGGGTATTTATTATTGCTCTGCTTTTATTCTTATTTTTATTCATTGTGAGCTGCACTATGCAAAACAGGCAGCCATATACATTTTCAAAGTAAATAAACAAATAACAACAACAACAACAGCAACAACAACAACAACAACAACAACAACAACAACAACAATAATAATAATAATAATAATAATAATAATAATAATAATAATAATAATAATAATAATAATAATAATAATAATCATAATAATAATACTACTAAAGTTGGAAGGGACCTGAGGTCATCTAGTCCAACCCCCTGCTCAGGTAGGAAACCCTATACCATTTCAGACAAATGGCTGTCCAGTCTCTTCTTGAAAACTTCCAGTGTTGGAGCATTCACCACTTCTGGAGGCAGGTTGTTCCACTAGTTAATTGTTCTAACTGTCAGGAAGTTTCTCCTTAGTTCTAGGTTGCTTCTCTCCTTGATTAAACCCATGGACTAATATAATAAAGCAATGTTCAAAATAATGAATGTTAAAGAAAGTAATTATCTTTAAGAGTAAATGTTACAACTTAAGGGACCAAAGCTTACATCAAGATATAGAACGAAATCTCAGAATTTTGTAGAGTTAGTTTCTGGGTTGTTTTTTTTTCTCCTTCCCAAGCAGGAAGTGGGTTGGAACAATGCAGCTGATAAATTAAATCACCATGTCCTCCAAGGGACACAAAAGGACATGTTAACTCCAAAAGGCAGGTAGTATCATGGGATAACCATATACTAAATTATAGTGAAGGCTGACCATTGTTTACAATCATTACTGTCTAAAGTACACTATTTTGTGATTCAATTGACTTGTAAGTGGATACCTGTCATCTCTTGTCAGCACAAGAGTAATGTTCAACTTGAGAACAGAGTGAAGCAAAAACAACAAAAGAGAGGGGTGTCAATGCTTACAAAGTCTAATAGAAGGTTTTTCTCTATATAGCCCTGACGAGCTAGCAGACTGGAACGCACCAACGATTGATTGTAGGCTGTAGGAATGCTAACTTCTAGATAAACATTCTGCATATGCCCTGTATCTACAGAAAAACATGACAGTTTTTTTAAAATCTAAGAATAAATATAATAGTAATATCACAATGAATCATTGCAGAAATATTATTACAATTTCTATTTAGGTTAACAGATAATTTTGAAAAATTAGTAAAACATGCACAAGTGCATTAACGAAAGGGCAAATTTGGCTCTTTATAATTATGTATATTGAAGGACAAATAGTTGCTTGAAAATCAATTAGACAATTTCCCCTGTGAAATCCTGTGAGGTAGGCTGGTTTTTACTTTTCTTTTCATACTACCTTTCTTTTAGTTTGTACACTTTGGCTGTTCCATGCCTCATGCTCTACTTAGTCCATAATATTTTAGAAAGATATTGCATATATAATATCTTCTTCTCCATTTTTCCCAACAATAACAAACTTCTAAAGCCAGTGGAGCCAAGAGCTAACCATTGGCTTCAAGGTATCCTGTGAATTTCCCTCTCTGAGTTATACCCATATAAATATCTGAAGTACTCCACCTAGCTTTGAACTATGAATTGATTGGTTGGTTGAATGATTTATATCCTGCTTTTCATTCAAGAGTTTAGTGAGACATACAAATGGCTGCCTCTGTCTATATGTCCCTATAACAACTCTGTGGATAAGTTGGGTTACAACCTAGGTTTACCCAGAGGTTGGACTAGAGCTTGGTTCTCCCCTTTCCTAGGCCAATACCCTAATTACTATATCACAAAGCAACAACTTTTGTTATTTAATTTCTTTCTAGATTTATCTCTGGCATGCCTGGAAATTATATATAATGTTATATCAATCTTTCCTTTCCTTTAAGTCATTTTAATTTCTGTTATGCATATTTTACTCTGATTATATTATCATTGTTATATTTTTATCTGTGTTGAAACGGGAAAAAAGCCCTGCTTTTTGATATATACCCATTCCTTTGCCAGGTATATGTATGGATAAATGTGTTCCTAATTATGTATTTGAAAAAAGCAGATCTTTTCTTTAACAGCTTCTCTTCAGTCACTACCCATAAGCACTTACCAAACTGTCAAAATTGGCCCAGTCATTGTTCTCTACTCTTTTGTTTGTATCCATCTATCCTTGAGTGCCACTAATAAAATAATTTTTCTACTCTTCTCTGATTCTTCCATTATCACAATTCAGTTCATAATTTCTAATATGCATTTCAGCCCTTTTATTCATAATTACATCCACACTTCCACTTCTATGCATCATCTTCAATCATCATAATCACCACCATCATTATCTTAATAAAGATCAGTGCCAAATAAGTTAAAATAACAAGTATAATATAATATAAAATAAAATATAAGTTTTATATAATAAATATAGTAACAGTTTAACAGTTTATTAATGGTCTGTTTCTATTTTAAAAAAATCTAGATATAACATAGCATTATGTCTAAGGTCCTGCAGATATTTATCACTTCACAAGATAAATTTCATTCAGAACTATTACTTCTTTCTCTTTCCTTTTAGTTTCATAAACACTTTATTTTACTTTATTCGATAATTTATGCTTGAGAACCAGCTTGGTCAAGTGGTTAAGGTACAGGCTAGAAACCAGGAGAATTCTAGTCCCACCTTAGGCATGAAAACTGATTGAGTGACTTTGGGCCAGCAATTTTCTCTCAGCCCATGACAGCAGGCTCGGGAAACAAACCAATTGGTCAATTCCTTTTGCAACCAATAGGAGATCCAGAAAAAAAGTGGACCCTGCACTTTGGCCATTGTGGGGAAAATGCTAGAAAGAAGAGGAAGATTTTTGTAATTTACGATCTTTACTTTTTACTCATGTTAGATTCCAAGTCACAATTTTCCATATGCCATGATCATCATCAAATGGATCTATAGTTCTTCTGCCCATCATAGCTTTGGTCAATGGAGACTTTCACTTAATGCTTTTTAGTAAGATAGAGAAGGCATAAACTAGGTTGTTAATGTGAATTGTACTATACCTTGATAATAGCAAGAATAGTATCAGCCAGTTTTGGCTCGTTTTGGCCAGTATGCCACAAATACTATCAAAGTCAATTTTACTGCAAGAAGGCTTATATTAATAATGGGTGGTCTATAAATGTGACAAATCAATACTGTATTACATAGAGTAGGTAATCAAGATGCTACCTTGCAAGCCAATGGAGTTTTGCCTACATTTTACCAATTAGGAGCCATATACAATATGTAGGACAACACTAGCAATGCACATCAATAAAATAAGCTCAAAAAGGCACCCAAAATAAATGTTAAAGGATTTTCTAAATCATGAAATAGAAAAAAAAAAGATGCTTTTTTAAAAGGGAAGAAAATTCTGAAAAAATGAGAAATCTTAGGATAGCTTGCTGCCACCTCTCCTAGTGTAACTTTGGAGTTGGCTTTAGTTGAACCCTTAGGGCTATATTAAAAGTTAAAAAACAACCTGTAAATCTAGCTATGACTTTTTCTTGTCCCCATTACTCAATTTTTTTATAACAGGACATATCTGAAACCATGCAAAGTGTACGATCTATCACCTAATTTGGCCTGCTCTTGTTCTTTGAGAGGGAGAACCTGAAAGTAATCATCATTCCAGCTGCAACTATCAAATTCATTGGATCTCAGTTATTCTTCATTACATGGAAGTCACATATTTGTTCCTCTTAAATTCACAGTTCTATTAACACCACACAAGCTTTTGTGTTAATTAAAGAATTGGTATTAAGAACTATCACTTTTGGTACTTTCCTTCTGTGCCACTGTTTTATTCATGGCTATCTTAGACCATGCCACTATTTTATTTATGCAATAAATATATAAATATTAATTAATTAACCAAAAGCTTTTATTGTGCTATTTAAAATTAGGAGGGAGAAAGTAAAAGAAAGAAAGAAAGTTCAGGATGATTCAAGCTAATGAATACAAAAAAGAAAAGAAAAAAGAAAGAAAAAGATAAGTAGCTTGGATAGTTGAATGCTTTCATTTTTTAAATTTCTTTTTCTCATAAGAATATCTGTATTCCTATCTGAAAGAAGAAGGGCATATATAACATTTTTATAATTTTCAACCATCCTTGCTTTATCTTCTAGCCCTCAAATAGGTAAATATATTTCCATTACGTTAGTAAAAGAATATGGGGGAGAGAGAGGACAGCAAAAACAATCTTATCAGATAAAAAATATTTTAATCAATCACCAGTATAATAGTTCCTATGCCAATTAGTCTTGCAAGTTTATGATTCTTTGTAAGATTGCTGTTTGTCCTTACTTTGTCATTTTCTTCAGAAACATCTCTCCCTTTGCAATTTCAAGACATACAAATGTTTCCATGTATCTCTTCAGTATATGCATTGGCTTTTCCCAAATGGGACCCTCTAGGTGGCTTGAAATGGTAACCAGCAGGGATTTTGCTGTTTGGGATTTCTATAGGCAGGATCAATGAAAAATTAAATTTGAAGACCCAGGAGGCCCTGTGAATCTGGAGAGGCTACAATGGACCACTTGGTGGGCTTCAAAGATGACCAATAGTTTGCAGACCATATTGGAAGATCTCTGCTGTACAGATGATAGAAACGAATGTCTGACCCAATATTATGAAATGTTAAAGAGTTAAATGTTTGAAATATGTTTGAAATATAAATTGTGAAATTTCTGTCAACTCATTGAGAATTAATTATTTTTAGAGCACTTTAGCCATCCAATATTTTCAGTTGAAATATTTCATCAATAGTATGCTTTGGGCAAAGAGTTACAGGTAGTCCTCAAGTTATGAATGTAATGGAGCCTGTCCATTCCATTCATAACTCAAGAATTTGTAGGAGTAAATCTCGTACCTTGAATGAGATCACTCCCTGCTTTCACCCACGCATTCGCTAATCGAATGTGCTGCTCTTAGCACTGCTTGTTAAGTGCACATGAGGTAACTCAAGTGGGGAAGGCCATGGGGGAGGGGGGCTAGTGATGGAATAGGCCCCCAAGGCCTCCCCAACCCACTAAGATACCTCATGCTTCCCCCACCCTTCCTGCCATGCTGGACTCACTTACCTTGCCAAGATCTGTCTCCTCTCTGTCGCAGTTTCTGCCTTTGAGGGAGAAGAGAGTTGATGGAAGCTCCTGGTTGCTATGATATCACGCACGTTCAGGCACTTATCCTATTTTGCAGGAAATGGGTGCCTGAACTCTCATGAGATCATGGACCCCATTTGGGGGCACAAAGTGTTTGTGGTGTCTGTCTTCTGCTCCCTCCCCCCAGCTCTTTTCCACCATTGCTGGAACACTTTTCACCCAGATGGAGACCTTGAGGAGACTAGAAGCTTCATCTGCCTGCAAATGGGGCACTTGGAAACAAAATGGAACACTCCCTTTCCAAGCATCCCATTTGCAGCCATATGGGGCTTCCAGTCTCCCCAGGTCGTGGCCCAGATAAAAGGTATTTGAGTACTTATGGGGTGCTTTGAAACAGAGCGGAACTTTGGGGAAACTGGAAGGTCCATATGGATGCAAATGGGTGCTTTGAAATGGAGCATTTTGCAGGCAGACAAAACTTACAGTCTCCCCAAGGTCTCCATCTGGGAGAAAAGTATTCTGGTAGTGGTGGAAAGGAGTTGGGGGGAGCAGGAGACCGGCACCACAAACACTTTTCGCCTTGAAAATGAAAGTTTCTGGGGTCTGTGATATACTTGTATATTTTATGGATTTATTGATTATTTTTCTATCCTGTTTTGTAAGACCATTCAATCAGTTTTTTCATGCAGGAAATTGTATGCTTTCAATCTTCATTTATTTGGAATATAAGCAACAATGATTTGTTTTGGAACGCAAGTGAAATAAAAAAAACTTTTTTTTATTCTTATATCACAGATGCCTGAAAATACATTAGCTGAGTTTTAGTGTATTTAGCACACATTTTAATCTAATGGCTATAATATATATATTGTGTGTATTCCTATATATATATATTCATATATATATATATGCTCCTGTGTGTGTGTGTATATATATATATATATATATATTCCTGAAGCATGTGTATGTGTACACACACACACATACATACATACACCTATTTGACAATAACTTGAAATTTCAGTTAATAGTGAGTCTACTTTCCTTAACACTTTTTATTAGGCATGTTAATAAATTAAACTTGTCATTTCTTTATAAAGTATTCAACTCCCTCTAGCTGCCAAGAAAAGTAATGACAGGTTTTCAGTGTCTCAGCTTAATTTTATAAATACAAATTTATGTATAAAAAATTATCTTTCTTCCTCCTTTTTCTCTTTTGGTATAGTGCTTCCTCTTTATGCATAAGGTTTTACTGGCCAGAATACACATAATTCATGTTCTCAAATGACCTAGATTATTCCCCCTCCCCATTTCATCAATATTACTTAGAAATCTCCTGAAAATAGTTTTTGAAAAAAGAAATAAAGATAGAAATTCATTCCAAAATGCTAATCTTCCTTTAAACACTTTTTTTAAAAATACAGTTTTAGAGTACTGAGTGTGTTAGTTTGAAACCATTCCTTTAATTCTAATGAATTACTTTAGAAAAATCTAACTGGTTTTAAAGTATGCAATAAAATTGCATTCTTTGGAAGAAAAGGATTGCTCTCTGAACATCTCTGAAATGTTGTAGATCAGGGGTCTTCAAACTAGGCCCTTTTATTACTTGTGGATTTCAACTCCCAGAATTCCTCAGCCAGCGTGCCTGGCTGAGGAATTCTGGGAGTTGAAGTCCACAAATCATAAAAGAGCCAAGTTTGAAGACCCCTGTTGTAGATTATATGTTCCAAGGTACTGCAGGTCTCATGACATACCTTATGACAATATGTTCAGAAGGACTCATCTGTCAAGTTATTCACCAAACTAAAGAACAGCTTTTCCTCTGCTACTTCACCTGCAACCATATATAGATATTGCTCCACAGAACAACAGCTGATTTTCATGGAACTCTGTAAAACAGGTAGCTTTGACCACCTGTCCCATTCCTTGCCATGGGACCAGAATGGTGAAAAATGCAGGGAACGAATCCAAATATGACTCTGTCTTGCTTAGTGTAGCATTTTGTCCTCATGGTGATCAAACTCAATGACTAAGGAAAGTCCATAGGCAGGATATAAATGCAGTAGCAAATTGTTCCTTGCATTTTGCAATATGGTAGCCATTGTGTTACATCTCTATGTCCCAAACAGAAACCAAGTCTGCAGAACTGCAGATGTGATAATCTTGTCAGAAAGACTGGAATCAGGAAACTGGGATTAGAAAGAAAGATTCCTAGAATCAACAATCCCTCACACCAAAAATCTAAGAGTCATCAGTCACAGCCCCAGGGAAGCAGAATTGACCTTTGGGACATAATAGGATTAACCCACCACCATCAGAATACCAGAAAGGCACACTCAAACTCAGGTCAAAATTCATGCCACAGGAACAACTCCAAACAAAAGGCTCAAGAAGGTATAAAAACCCATTCCCTACATGTGCTCTCTCTCTTTTCTTCCAGAACCATCTTTCTGTCTGGCTCTCCTCTTCAATAAACTGCAACCTTCTTTCTAAAGCAGTCCCATGTTGTTTATTCCCGGCTTGGACTGAACCATGATGAAGACTTTTCCTTCAACACCATTAGAATCATATTATCAAAAAAGGGAAAGAGTTGCTTTGCTACTGATTAATTTCCTTAGATATTTGTATGCTCAAATATAGCTACAGCGACCAGATTTGGGACCATTAATTGTTACATGAAGCACTAACTGAATGAAACTAAACTGCAATTTTGCTTCAGTTTTCCTTTGCTTGACAGAACTGCAAAGGTCATAAAGCAAGGATTGGTTATAAAGTTATTTTTCATGATTGCCATAATTGTGAACAGTTACTAAACAAAGCAGTTGCTAAATGAGGATTATTTGTATATGGGTAACCTTCTTGTTTAGCTGATCATCTCCCACAGAACACCTTTCTTAGGCTTTTGGCCTAAGAAAAGTAAGAAGAAAGAAAATTTTACATTAGACTATAAAGGCTAGCTTTTGTCTCTATGCCTAAACTAAAACAATCAATTGTAGTGTTGATAAAATTGGTAAAAAGATAACTTTACATGTTGTCTTAAAGAAAACTTAAAGAAAAACAAAAAATAAAAGAGAAATCATGAAGAAAGAAACTAATTAATAATAATTATATCCTTCTCACAGCTGCAGAAAAAATGGAGCTAATTCAATTAAAAACAGCTTTTATCATTTTAAACATTTTAAACATTGTACGCTTATTTTAATTAAATAAGTGTTAGCAGTTTATCCTCCATGATATAGAAGACTTTGATTCTTTTTTAATCACTCCAGAATATTTAAACTGTTGAATGAGCAAAATTAAACAGAGAAAAGGGTTTCAAGCCATGCACATTCACAAGACAAAGTGTTAAATTCAGTTCACCTATTGAGGAACTGCCTGCTCTAACTTTGAATACACACAATTGTAATTAATTGTTATTATCTTAAGCTAAATGAGAACCAGTAGGTGGACCTGTGTGGGTGGGAAGATATGCTGTATTAACTGAGCCACCCAACTTAGTGCCCTGTGGGTAACCCCAAATTTAATTTAAAAACACCCTTACTCCACAGCAATAGAAGCAAAATTGGGGGTGATCCTCCATATGAAATCAGAAGAAGCTGTTGTCTCTATGCCAGTCACAGTCAAATTGTGTGAACATGGTGGTTTTCATTAAGCGATCAATAATATATTTTATTAGTTCCAGAACAATGCACATGCCCACTAGAAGTTATCTCACTCAACTGTTTTAAGTGTGAATACCATAATTAATCCAAAGAAAAAATAAATTAGTTTCCCCTGAAATCTGAAGGTTTTCAAGCTACAAAAGTCCAATTACAAATTAGCAAGCTGTGAATAATCAGATTTTGAAAAAAAATCAGCCTCAAAGCTATAAGTGGTTCACTTGAAAAGTCCCTCAGATTTAGAAAGTTGAAGTTTAAAAGCAATCGTTGAAAAAGAGCAACTTTCATCCAGTTTGTACTGATTGCAGTTATATTCTTTGAAAATCTCTATTGGCTCTTGCATATCTCTAGTTAGCTTATATATTTAGATCAATGGCTTCTTAAAGGCCATAATTTTATTGTTAACCAGGTGTAGCTACAGTAGCCTGAAGAAAGAATGTGTGGGGGTCCCAGCATCTCCAAGACTACAGCTTCTTTTAAACTTCTCTGTCGCTGCATGTCAGAGAATGTATGTATATGTCATTTAGAGACAGTTGAATACCTGTTGCATTTATATTTCTGTAAAGGTTAACATTCTGGCTAGGGTTCGCTCAAATAACAAAGTGCCTTGCCTTCTGCCTGCCTCCCAACAGAAAGTCAGATCAACCAATCAGCATGCAGGATGTGCGCCTTCACTCAATGCATATTTGAGATTTGGGAGCTGTGTCCACTGGCTTGCTTGCAACCATCTTCAGCTTATGTTTATCCACCAACCCCTTTGCAGCATAGGCATGCATTAATGCCTGCAACAGTTGTGGACAAGTCTAAATCAAGCTTACCAATCCAGCTGCAGCCTTGGCCTGTTTCTTACATAACCCTAGCAGTCTAACTAATGTTTCTGGTTATCACTTTCACTGCCAGTCTGGAAACAGCTGAATGTCCCATCAGAAAAAGCAGCTCCATCTCTTGGGCATGTTACAAGAAATTGCTGAACTTATTGTGTTCATTGGATTGATGTGTTATTCTATGAATACACATGTATGAATACTTTCAAACTGCCTGCTTTGGCATGGATATAAAAATATTGTGATTATCAGTTGTACAAAAGACAAATAAAATGAATTGGGAATACTTGTGGTGAAGGTTAAGACAAAATCTCTGCATGTCTTTTATTTCTAGGGATGGCAAAAGTTTAAATGGAATGCATTTTGGGTATATAAATAGACTAAAACATACACATAAAAGACTTCAGACAACAGCTCAACATGGAACTGTAAAATACCATGCATTAGCGTTTGCTAACACAAAATCACACTATTATGTTTCTGAATAACTACCCAGTCAGTCACTGAACAAAGAACTCTGTATTTGGAAACTGTAGTTTGATTGGATCCATTTACAAAACTTGCCAAGTGCTGCTATTTTTAATGATGTAATCATTAGACTTCTCAGTTAAAATGGCAAGCATGTATGCATTTAGAAGAAAAAGTGGAGGAATGCTTTCAGGTTTACATGATATATATTTTCCAGAAATTAAAGACTTTGTCTTTCTTTTTTGGACCAGTGGCTGAAAAATGTGATAAATCTTTCTGATCCAGAATGGAAATTGTCTAAAATTAATGTAAATTGGCTCTTGACCTTGGCATAAATGCATTGTGTATGGACATATTATTGCTGTTAGAATGAAGTCCTCTATTTGATCAGAATCCCATCTTCCTTTTCAACTAGACCTCACCTAACTCTAACTTTGAAATCCCAATACTGTATTCTGCTGTATTCTGAATGGAAGGGAAAGCTTTTGTAAAAACCTCTTCAATTTTGGGAATAGACATGGGACTGTTATAAGGCAGTAGTTATGAGGAATCTCCTTTCCTTACTCTCCTTCCTCCACTAGCAAATGGAACCTTTCCTCAGGTTTAATGTTTGTGCTGCCTTTAAGAATAAGGCAGATGGTGCAACAGACAGGAATGTTATTGGAAGCTTGACTGGATTATAAATCTCTCATGCTGATCACCATGAAATCAAAAAGAAAGGTAGAGTACAATTTTTAATGTAATCAGAACTGAAGTGTCATTTATTAATCTGGATAGGGGTTAATTCAGATAACCCACATGAAGCAGACACATTTATCACAGTTTTGATTTTTTGAAAAGAGAAGAAAACACTTCATATTGAGCTCTTCTTTTTATCAATAGCAGATGTCATTCAGGAGAATTGTAGAGTTGAGCAACTATCTCTGAGCAATCTATCCTTGCAACTTTTTGCTCATTCATCCATCCATCCATTCATTCAAGATTGATGTCAGCCTTTTGAGATATGCCAGCCTTGAACAGTAAAGTCATGAACACTAAAATAATTATTTTATTTTAGAGTTATAATAACCAAATCTTATAATTCTGAATGTGCTTTTCCCTTACCCCCTTATCTTTATCATGAAAAAACTCGGAAAGCCCATGTCTGCAATCCCATTCCTGCTCTGGGCTCAGATTTCTCTTTTCTGACCATTGCCTTGTGTGTGAGACTCTTCCTCATGTTCATCAAGATTATTGTCACAACTCATTATATAAGTCATGTTCTAATTAGAAGAGTACATAAGCAACAGAGCAAGTAAATGTTAGAAATTTAGATTGTACAGCTTCTAATGCATGGATGTCTTTGAAGGTGCAATATTATGTGCCATACAGCAAAACACAGCATTTTGAGTTTAAAAGGTTTAATTGCAGCAGGCATATAATTGTTACCTGTGTGGGTTTAATATCTAATAAATAAATATTCACAAAGAAAAGTTTGAAGATTTAAACTTCCAAAAAGAAAATAATTGGAAATAGATAAATCATTGAAAGCCTTCAAATGCTCAGTTTGGTAGTTAATGGAATGGTTAGTGTGTTGGTGAATACAAACACTTTGGTTTTCATACAGTTGATTTTTAACAGCTTAATTTGGTAGTAGGATACTAATGCATAAAATCTGCTTTGCAGTCCTATTAGGGGAAAAAACAAGATAACAGCATCATCTTCACATAGCAGAATAGAAAATGGTTTATTGGCCAAAGAAGAGATATGACATTTGGTTTTGGTAAGGGCCAAAACAATATTGGGTTATTGTGTTTTTGCATTGGACTACAGTATTTATTGATTGATAAAGATATTTCTTTCTTTCTTCTTAAAATTGAAGATGTATTAATTTTGATCTTCCCAGTTTTAGCTCTTTTTTTTTTTTTTGCTAAATTTACAATATTGTTGATATAAATAAAAATAGTAGAGGGGTCAGGACAGATCCCTGCTTGGCTCCGTTGGGTTAGGGTCAGTCGATTCTCTATTGCATTGTCCTTCCTTCATTCATGGATGGCTAATAAATTTAAATAAATAAAAATAAATTCAGAAATTGGCAACAGGATAAGCTATGAGATTTTGCCATGATCTCTCACATAGTTGAATCAAATACCACTCTCAGGTTTCTGAAACCAGCATAAACAGCAACAGGAATGGTATATTTGCAGAGAGGTGGTGCTGAATGATACATTAATCAGAAACAGAAACAAAAATCTGATTAAAACAGCATTGTTATCATTTTTTCTTTGACCATCCTATGACTAAACTTACAAAAGATGTTTAGCATGTACTCTGGTTTCTCTTCAGATCATGTAATTCTTTCACCACACTTTAACCAGTGTTTTTTTTTGTCATAGAACGCACTGGAACAGAGTTCCGGCACCTTTTTTAGATGGATTTTCCAAGTTTTAAAAGTAACTTTTGAAAATTTGATGTTTGGTCCACGTGGACTTGAATCGCCCTGTGAAGCGTAGCAGGCCGGCGGCAAAATCATTAAAATGGTGCATGCAGGCTGCTTATGTGTCAAGTCCGATGCATGCGTACTTCGTCCGCGCTGGTTGTGATGGTGCTGCTCGACTTGTGGCACTGTTCAGCTTGTGATTGGTCGTGTGGTCGCGCACAGAGTGTTACTGCGGGCAGTGACCGTTATGTTTCATTACACAACTGACATGTATGGGTGTGTGTACAGTGATTGACTACGTGCTAAAGGTAAATAATTTCTTTATTTTAAAAAGTTATTGGTGAATTGAAAATCATTTTAAATTTTTTAATGTAAAAGTGTAACCCCAAATTTAAAAATAAAAAAAAAAATTACTAATCACTTCTCAACCACCGGTCCTGCTAAGAATTGAATATATAAATTTTTAAATAAAAGATTAACAAGATGTGAGTTCCGGCACCTTTTTTATTACCAAAATATTTAAGAATATATTTCTTAACAAATATATTATAGAATCAAAAAAGGACCATGAGTATTATTGCAGGTGGGTATAACTTCACTGTGACAATAGGTACAATAGTGGGGCTTTTTAGCTTGGAATGAAGAAGGATATTGAGTATATAAAATAATACCCACCATAGATAATGTGGACAGAGACAAGCTTTTCTCTTGCTCTCTGTTGAAACTAAAAGCAGTACTTCTCAAGATCAGTAGAAGTGAATTAATATTAATGATTGTTTACTATCTCCTGGCTCACAGATAACATGTCTTGGTTCTGACAGACAGAGACAAACAAAGCAGAACTCAGAGGCTTGGAAATTCCTCAACGAACATGTTTATTAGTTACAAAGTATCAGCATGATAAAAAGTGAAACCAAGTCTGAATTTCTAACTAAAAATTACCCAGTTACAAAGTATAATGTCCCACCCACAAAACTATGCCATCAACTACGGCCCTCAATATATTCATTTGGCGGGCTTTCTTATACAATGCCCAGTCCCTGATTGCAGGAACAGTAGATGACCTTGGTTCCCACGGGACAGAAGATTATTTTGATTAGTGAAGCACCTGGGCAAGCCCCCCTCCCTCCATTCTATGTGGCAACCTAAAATGAGGAGAAAAATGGCTGCAGCCTGCTTCATTATAGAGTTGACATAACATACCTAAAACCCTCATGAATGGAAATATGAGATGTTTCTTTGGACAACAAGGTAAGACTTTGAAGAAACTGGACTAAAGGTAATCCTCAATTTACTACCATAATTGAGCCCAAAATTTATGTTGCTAAGTGAAACATTTGTTAACTGAATTTTGTCCCAATTTTGTGACCTTTCTTGTTAAGCAAATCACTGCAGTTGTTAAGTTAGTAATACGGTTGTTAAATGAATCTGGCTTCCCCCTTGCTTTGCTTGTCAGAAGGTCCCAAAAGATGATCACATGACACTACAACTGTCATAAATATGAACCAGTTGCCAAGCATCTGAATTTTGATCGTGTCACCATGGGGATGCTACAATGGTCATAAGTGTGAACTTTGTAATTTTGAATGGTCACTAAATGAAGTGTTTTAAATCAAGGTCTACCTGCACAGCAGATTTCAGTGCAATATAGTCAACACATTTTTTTCATTTTCCAAAATAGCTTTTCTACTCATGGATGCACAACTATGACCTTTCAAATTTTACTAAACTGCATTTCCCAACAGACTTCACTATTGACTGTGCTGGGGCTGTTGGGACTTGTGGTGACTGAACCATGTGTGATACAGATGGGAGCAATGGATATAACCAATATAACCACCCATATAAGGAACTGCTCTGAGCTATAGTTATTTGCTTTGTAAGTCTGTGTTAAAAGCAATGGTATAGGATACACATCTGTGAATTAATAAAGCATTTACAAATATATATTCAATAGATTATATAAAAACCAACCACCTTTCAAATTCATTAATTGGCTTTAATAGTCTAAATTCTCAGTTTTTAAATTGTACTTTTAACACTAAATAGCTTTATGTGGAAGCTTTCCAGGAAAAAATATTGCTAAATTCAACGTTTTAGCTAACATTTTTTTATAGTGCATGAATAGGAATGCCCAACATTATAATAGTGTGTGTGTTATAATTGGAATGGTTTTCAAGGGATGACAACATTTTAATTAATATTGTTTTAACCTAACAAATTTTATAACTTGCTTAGTTATGATATACAGTATTTATCGTACAGCGTGTCAGACTTCACACCAGACATGGCAAGAAATCTCAGCTCTCCAGGAACACAACCCCAGTTTCAGTTACTAGCTAACAACAGTGGCTTCATAAACTCAACCCAGCTAAGTAAATTGTTTTATACAAGAATTAAGTCCTCTCTTTATGTGTCAGTCCCAGGATTTAAATTCTGGGCCTTTACCTTTTAGACTTGAACATCAAAAACACCTAATTTTCATTTACATAAAGTTTTTGTCTGACCGAAATAGGTCGTATACATGATCTTTCCATTATAGTTCATGTCTGACTAGCCCTTTCAATGAATCAAATATATTAGTCTGCTCCTCCTGCATTAGAGTTCAAAATGAATTCCACCTTGAATTGTCACTAAGATGGAGGCAGAAGAGATACACAAGGTGTGTGTGTGTGTTTGTGTGTGTGTGTGTGTGAGAGAGAGAGAGAGAGAGAAAGAGGGAGAGAGAAGGAATAATGAAATAGTAGAAAACCAGATGCTTCTTCAGAGTGATCAGAAACGAAATGAAAGGCTACAGATCAGATATGTGCAAGTACAGAAAATGATCCACTACTTTTGACATCCAACTTTTTAAACATCCATCAGCAAGATGACAATAAGCAATATTTTTAGATCATAACACCAAGAGATGAAATCTAGTGGAAAATCAGATGTAATCTCCAACATCAATGAATTGGTCTGCTTGGCAATGGCCATCAATACAGTGCTTGAAAGAGGCTTTCACACATCCAGTTAAAATGCCAAGTAGCTTGCATTTTCTGAAGAAATTGAAAAAAAAACTTTTGGAATGGAGATGGCCAGGAAGTATAAGGCAGTATTGTAAATGGTTGCAGGTGATCTGATACAGTAACTTTGTATTAGAATCATGAACTGAAATCTAACTTGATAAAAATGTATGCCTTCTCAAGCATTCAAAAATCTAAAAAATGAGAGAAGCAGGTAGAGATTTATAAATAAATTTAAATCAATAAATAACAGTCCCCAGTGTTGCAGAATTTAGAATCCAATAATCATGGCCTACATATATGGAAGTACCTTGTAATTTAACAAAAGAAGTAGGAGTAATAGTAAATAAAGGATAAATAAATAAATAAAGGAGTAGATAAAGTCTTTTTGTAAGTCCCCATTTACAGTATAAACCCTATTACATTGGCCGACTTTGTCTTTGAAGTTGGGCAATGACAATTTAAGCTCAAATTTTGTGACTTTTGTGAGAATCTAAGTTCAATGGAAGATACTAATAATATACAGATACAGAATTAATAATATCTGTAATACACAGATACAGAATTAAACTGGGAGGACTGGACTCAGGGCTTACTCCCGATCAAACACATTGGCATAATCTTCATATTTAGTAGACAAAGCTTGAGCCTTCACAGACTATGACTTTTGTTTGTATGTTGGGAATCAAAGATGATTTTAATGATCCATAATAGTGAATAGAAGCTTTGATGCCCTGGTCTTGAATATAAGATTTGGCCATTAACAGCTTCAGTGCTAATAAGATGTTGGCTTAATTGAGTGGGCAAAGAATATTTGAACAATGAAGAATTCAGTGTAATTGTCTGCGCTGCCAAACTTTGCTAGATTTTTAGTTGTACTTTAAAAAAAAATCTATTTTTATTTTATTTTTAAAAAAGTTAAAATACAAAACTTCAAAAAAGTTTTTAGAGAAACAAACAAAAAACCCCATAAGACGTTTTTTTTAAAAAAGGGGAATAAAAAAAAACCTAGCACATATACACGTAAAATCCCCTTTAATTGAATATTGATTAATATATTACAACAACATTAGTTTCCTATCCCTTGTGAAATAGTCCCCTCAAATTTTTAAATACTAATTCTATTTGCAGGTTATTAACCTATCATCTATATTATATATTAATGACAAATAGTTAACAGAAAGAACAATAATAATAATAATAAAAAGACAAGATTAAAGTTTCAAAACCCTCTGATAACAAACTGATATTTCAATCAATTCATAGAAAATTTACCACCACTTCTTAACTATTCCAAATTATCCCAAGAATTAATACTGATTTGTCTTAATCAAATATTTACATTTGTTTCTTAATACCATTTTTAAATGATTTTTAGATATATTTCCAATCTCATGCAAGTGTGTTGGTAACAGAAACAACTAGAGCTGATACATAGCCACACATTGCTCTCTACGTAATAAAACCAGCCTGAAAGGTCCCCATACATCACAAAGATTTGGCCATGGAGATCTGCCCAGCTGAGTTTTGTACTTACCATAGTCCTGTTCAGGAGAGCTAGTGTAGCAATTGCTTATCAAGAGATCTTAGCTAATGAAAGAAACACTGTCCCACAGGTGAACAAATGTGGTCCTTGATTACAAGGCTGGGGCAAAGGGACAACTAGGAGTGCTGTTCTTGTACTGTTCTCCCAACTGCCTGCCAACATCCTTCACTAAGCTGCTTGATCAGATTGCAGGAAATGGTGGTGATTTTCCAGATTGCTAGTATTGGGTGATTTCAACTTCCCTCCCTGGGATTAGACGTGTCTTGGGAGCTCATTTCTATCATGACAACTAGGAGCTTCTCTCAGTTTATCATTGACTCAATTCATGTGGTTGAGTGTTCAGCTGCCAAATATTGGACCACAACAGATATGGATGTTCCCAATTTTGATAGAATAGGTTACCTTGTTGATAATCCAAGTTAACTGGTCAATCTGGTCATGGCTTAGTCCTGATACTGTAAAAATATTTTTAGTCATCGTATAATATCAGGCTTGGAGAGTGGACTCTCTTCCCACAGTTTTTTTTAAGTTTTCCCATTTTTTATTAAGTTTATTAAGGATATAAAATACAAAAGAAAACAAAAATTGAAAATGAGAAAATGAGAAGTAAAATGGGGGGAGGGGGAGAAAAGTATTGACTTCCAACTCTTTTTAGCACAATAGAATAAGATAATAACATTAAAGCCTCTACATTTTACTTTTACATGCTAATGTGTACTAGCCATTTTTATAACAACAAACCTATCTAATCAGCAAAACTCAAAGTTTCATTTTTTCCATCTCAAACACAAAATCCAGAAGCGATTTCCAAGTGGGAACAAATATATTCTTATCTTTGGCTAAGGTAATCAGTTTAGCCATCTCGCTAATTCCATCGGTGTTTCCAGCCAGTCATTCATTGTGAAAATTAAGGTATCTTTCCATTGTTGTGCATAAAGCATTATTGCTGCTACCAAAATATTTAACAACAAAGTTCCAGTTCTTTGTCCATTAAGCCTAAAAGAAAAGCCTCTGATTTTATTTTTATATTCTCTTTAAGAATATTCTGTACTACAATATGAATCTTACACCAGGATTTTGTGTTTATTATTTTGATACAGGCACACCAAAGATGATAAAAAGTTCCTTCTTTACATTTACATTTCCAACATACATTGGTCTCAGACACAACCTGTGCCCAATTTTTAATTCTGATCTTGCATTAGTCCCCAGGAAGATCAAGACCACTTCACAGGTTTGCCAGGGAGGCCACACTTAATGACCCAACCAGGGTAAGTTTCCTAGAGGACATAAATGGAATTTCCCTAACCAACTTGCTCAGACTGAAGAAGCTACCTGGGTAAGCAGCAAAATGTTTCAAACCAAAAGAAAAGAAGTCCAGTTGCCGTAACTATGATCTATATACTGATTATTGCTTTACTGTTTAAAATACATAAATTAGAGTATATGGGTGTCTTCAACCAAGATTTTTGGGCAGTGATTGAACCTTAAAATTCTAAAAAAAAAAAGGAAGAAGAAGAAATAAATAGTGTTTTAACTGATGTGAAGTTATTCCACTATATCATATATGCCAGAATTCTCAACAGAATGTATTGAAAATATAGACCCCGCATAAAAATCTTTCTTTAGTTCCTTAACATTGTAATAGGACAATTCAAACCATACTTGCATAAAGGATTCTAGAAGGAAATTAAACTCTTTTTTCATTCATATCTGATTTATTTAATTTAATCAAGAGATAAATTAAGGGCTAAAGCAAATTAAAAGGAAAGAGAGGGAAACAGTATAATTAGTTAAGAGCTCTTGCGTCATTTAGAGTATAACCCTAAACAGATTTAGTAAGTCCTTTGGAATATGATTCTGATTATTGTATTGTGGTGAGATGTTTTAATTTCTAATGTGTGGTGATTTTACTATTCTTTTGCTATTATTATTATTATTATTATTATTATTATTATTATTATTATTATTATTATTATTATTATTATTATTATTATTATTATTATGATGATGATGATGATGATGATGATGATGATGATGATGATGATGATGATGATGATGATGATGATGATGATGATGATGATGTGTGTAATTTGTATACTATTGCTGCTTTGGCAGGCTTTCTGTCATAAAAGATTGCTTAGAAATATTTATATTAAAAGGAAGATAAATATCACTTTCTTTGTTTTCAGTTCTAAAATTATTCCAGCTTATTCCCAAATCAATTTACATTTTTTAAAGACTGACCAAGATTACAGTTTTGTAGCATAGTAATATACTTACTTTTGCACATGTTTTTCAGATACACATAAAAAAAAAAACAATTCAAGAACATATTGCAACATTCTAAGAAATCTGAAAATAGAAGGATAATTACTTTCTGGTTCACATACTGCTTCAGGAAATATGAATTAAATCATTTCTTACTACGATAAGAATTGAACAAACTCTTTCCTATGCCAACATAAAAACTTCGCATAAGAAAAATAATCATCACTATTTGGATGTCAAATCATGTAGTCACATGGGATAGACAGTGATTGAAATCCCTGCATATTGCAAGTAGGAATATTACATATATATATACAATATTATGTCAATTTGAAGTTTTACATATTGACATAATATGAAACTACTGCTGGATAGCAGATAGTTTTTTAGAACAGATGCATGGGAAGATGAACACTAAAGTTAGCAATATAACTTTCACAAGAAAGTATTCTTCAGGGTATTGCTTGCATGAAAAAAAAACAAAGCCAAATTTTTTTTTAAAAGCTTATTTTTGCTAAGAATCTGTAATATACTATCACACATCATGGAGAGAAAATTAGGGTTAATCCACACTAGCCACTTGCCCTATCAGCAGAACAGGCCAGCAATCATTTCTGGAAGCAGAAGCAGACAATATTGCACTCTATAAATTTCCTATTCCCTATCAAAGCAATCTGAATGCATTTTTCTATTCTACTTCTAAAATACTTCTGCCCATTTCATGGTGTCCTGAGTCAACTGTGACTCTGTATAAACTTCTTTCTAGTTCCTTGGCTACTTAGCAGAAAAAAAGAATATCTCTTCAACTAAGTCTGTGTTTACTGCACTCTATTACTTTTTAAGGCTGCCTTTTTACCAGGGATGCTATAATAGCACAATAACTGTCCTTCATGTCTTACAAATAAAGATTGTGGATTAAAAATCCAGCAGAAACATGTTTTAATTAACTGTTTTCTTTCCATGAGCTTTCTATTTTTCACAAAGCTTTTTGTTTTCTAAATATGCCAATAGACACTGCTTTATTATTTTCCCAGTCAGCTGAGATTTAAAAAAAAACTTCCTGTGAGCACCATGGAAACCTGATCTTCTGCTGTTAGTGGGACCCTGTTTACAAAGAGAATGGGTCAGTGCTGGATCTAGCCTGGCAAAATCTTTCCAGAGGAAAGAGAGATTGATGAAATTATCCACATGATTCCAGACAGCTCTGCTCTTTGTGAGTAAATCACAGAAAATATCACTTTGTGGTTGGTTATGAGTTAAGTAGTTGGGAGCTGGAATTCCATCAAGCTCACATTCATAATGCAGCCTTTAATGGACATTAAGCTCAACTAAGTCTCTTTTCTTAATCACTTTTTGGATTTTTTTTTATTGCATTGGAAAGATTGAGACCTTTAGATTGGTAGATTTTATTGTATTCATTGGGTGAATTCATTTCTTGTCACCCAATCCAGGTAACCAGACAGGAAACAGGAGTAGATGGACTAATTTTACTTTATGGTAAGGCTACATTAACAGAATCTTGAAAAATCTGAAAACACAAATTTTCTGCTGCCATTTTTAACTACTTGATCCATTAGGGCAAGTCCTTCCTAAGCTTCTTTCTCTGACCATTAAGCCCCTGAGTGGTCCTGTCTCTCTTGTCCAATTAGTTCCTAGGCAGCATCTCTTCTCTTTCCATTCATGCATTCCATTACATTTGTCCTTAACGGAAGATGGTATAAATATGATTTTACATCTTTTGGAATTTTTTTTTATGCAGCAAAAGAGTTCTTGGGAACTTAACAATGGATTAAGGATCCGGTAGCTAATTTTTTGTTGCCCAGGCCCAGAATAGACATCCGGAAGCGACATCCACACAGAGAACTGGTTGTTCACATATTTGAATCCCACCACTGGTCTTTTCCATATAGCACTTTTTAGGTATGATAGAGCAATACCTTCATCAGTATGGCTTTTGCTCATGCTGATTAGTGGTCATGGGTTTTGTAGTCAAATATATCTGCAATGCCCCATGAAATGCTTTCCATTCTTTAAAAAAAAAAGACTGAAGGATGCTTAGATTCTAAGGCCAAAATCCTGTTTATTTTCATTTCTTTTGGAAACTAACTTAATTGAGTATAATGAACATACATTTCTGTCTTCAGAAGACTAATTCGACCAGATGCTAAGAACCAGATCCTCATCTAACATTAAAATGGACGTCACGTCATGTGTTTCAATGAAATAAAGCCAATTTACAGCAACTGTGGCCTGCAGATTGAATATAAATGATCAAACATCTATAAAAGAGCTTTAGGAATGCAACCTTGCTTAAAATATATTTTTCCGAAATGTAAAAGTTAAATATAGAAATCATAAAATGTCATAGGTCATCTCAATCTTCCCACTCATCAACAAAAGCTGAGAGATTTTTCTTAAGTTCTTGGATAACCATCTGGAAAATGTCAGCTGGTGAAACTTTTGTTCTTGCTAGAAGGAACAGGGAGATTTTTCATCAATCCTTCCAAGAATATGCACTTCAGAATGATGCCTGAAGAATGACATGAGTAATTAATGCACCAGAAATAATGTTATGAGAAAGTTGAAGAATTTAGAAAAGTAAATGAAATTCATGCCAAGAACGGTGATACATTGTAAGATGTCTTGTTTTTTTCTATATTTATATTTATGTGTGCATTAAAATATGTCCGGGTGTAATTGTACATATCTGATACATTGCTTTATTTGTGTCTGAGTCAATGGAAGACAAGAAGAAATTGCACTGAACTTTTCATTTTCTGTGCCACCTGATTTGGACACTCAGTTTCAGAACAATATAATTTTATGGAGTACAGACTTTTGATTTTATAGAAAGAAAAACATTTTACAAATACTTGTTTTTTTAAGATTTAGTAGAAACAAGAATATTGTCTTTAACAAACTAGAAATTAGAAAGCAGAAATTTTCATTTTTTTAAATGCTTGCCTCTGATAAATTAGTCTGTACAAAACATACTAAGTAGCTTTTCCGCTCAACTCTCACAGACTCTGGGCAATAAGTAAATTAAGATGACAACAACAATAATAAATTAATAACAACAATAAATTAAGATGGCCAAAACCAGGGGTAAATGGCAAACCCAACCACATTAACATGATGTCTTTCAAATGGATGGACACACACACACACACACACACACACACACACATGTATATATATATATATGTATATATATATGTATATATAGGTCTTTGGTAATTCGGGTTTTCTCCCACGTAAAATTGGAAGTGTCTTGGCGACGTTTCGACGAAGTCCCATTCGTCATCTTCAGGCTGGCGTCTTCGGCTTCGTGCTTCTAGGAGCACGAAGCCAAAGACACCAGCCTGAGATGACGAATGGGACTTCGTCGAAACGTCGCCAAGACACTTCCAATTTTACACGGGAGAAAACCCGAATTACCAAAGACCTACATACAAACACCCGTGAAAACCTCAGAAAACAAATATATGTATATATATATATACATATACATATATATACATATACATATATATATATACATATACATATACATATACATATATACAGGTCTTGGCGTATTCGGGTCTTTTCCCGTGTAAGATTGAGAGTATCTTGGTGACGTTTCGGTGAGGTCCCACTCGCCATCTTCAGGCTGGTGTCTTCGGCTTCGTGCTTGTGCGAGCAAAGTACGAAGCCGAAGACACCAGCCTGAAGATGGCGAGTGGGACCTCGCCGAAACGTCGCCAAGATACTCTTAATCTTACACGGGAAAAGACCCGAATACACCAAGACCTGCATACCTGTACCCGTGAAAATCTACGAATACACACACACACACACACACACACACACACACACATATAAGTGTGGCCTTAAGTGGTCCTTAAGGTTCATTTAAAGAATAGCAGGATTGATAATAATAATTGATAATAATATCCCCAGAGAGATATTATTCCAGAGGATATGCAGCACAACAGAAAAGAGACACCTTATAGGCCCCACAAGATAGTTTTACCTAATAGATGGGACCTGCAGCATGCCCACCTCATAGGATCCATAGAATCTTACAGAATAGACTGAAACTGTCAGCCTTTTAAGGATGTCTACATAAGAAGCACATCCAGGAGTACTAGCCCCATCTTTGTTGTAAAGTTTACACAAAAATAAAGTTGCAAGTCTAAAAGTATATCTCTCCCCATTTGCCTTTTCAGTCCAAGAAACAATTAGGTCCCTTCTGAGATGTTTGCCACACCCCCATTCCTTCTATGGGCTCATCTGCTTCTTACCTGGCCATTGCCTAGGTCTGCAGCTCTTCCTCCTGTCTTCCAAGGCCCTTCCCATGTACTATTACATAAACATTGAGGGAAAGCTTCCCTCAGATAGCCAGGCTTATACCATGAAGGGTTTTATAAAATGACATTAACACCTCATACTAACAAGTCATACATACAAGTTCACCAATTGCAGCTTTTTCAGCAGAAGTATAACATTGGTGTATCCAGGCATCTCCATAATATGCTGTATCTTCTGAGGAATTGTTAAGTCCAGCCCTATGTATATCATGTTCCAATAACTCCCACACAAGATGATTAAGGAATGAATTATTATAAAAAAGGATTTTTCATCCAAGCAAGGGTGCAATCACTTACTAAGTGGTTTTAGTTTACTTGCTTGCTTGTTTTGCCATGGAATCAGTCTTGATTCTTGGCCTCAAAGTCCATGCAACTTTCTAAATGGTTTTCCATTGCCTTCTTCCTAGAGCTATGAGAGATACCTCATTCACCCAACTGGCTTTTGTGCCTAAGGCAGAACTAGAACTGTATTGAATTTCTACTGGCCCATTTCCGTAGTCCATCTCCATAACCCCAAAGTACAAGAACCATATATTCTTATACAATCCATCTATTAGTATTACCTCTATCATTAAGGCTTTAATTTCAGTTCAATTATATAAAGGACTTCTCCTCTTCAATTATATTTGCTCGTTCCACCAGATCTGGCAATGAAAGCATACTATGGGTCTTATCTATTAGGGAATCTGCTATGGTGGCCATATTACTGTATCTTCTTTTCCTGGAAGCAAGGTTAACTCCATTCCTTTCAACGTTCTGCAAGAGACTCCAGACCTGGCTATTCCATCAGATCTGGTGAGGTCTTGTAATGGATCCCTTACTGTGGCTAACATAATACTCTCTGATTGTGTGCTTTTTAAATAGTTTTTAATTATGTATGTTTTTACACATGTATTAGTTTTCTTCTATATCACCTAGAGTCACAGACTTGTGAGTTGGGCAGCCACATAAATATGATAAATAAATACATTCAATATCTACCATTCACCATATTAAAGTATTTTTTCTTTGATTTCATCTAACTTTTTGTGAACTCCCTATCATTCAGACCCAGCCTTTAATATTCTTATATATTAAATGTGCTATTAGCTAAATTGTTGGCTATACAAAACTCTGTTTTCAGTATTAAGTTATTCAGATTTTGATATACATAAGTAGTGTTCACAATGTTGACTTGCCAGCATTGTAGAGCAGATAACTCTATTTCATTGTGACAATTTGTATGATTAGTTCTCCACCCAGTGGTTTAAAATGCCATAGTCAAATATCCTAACAAATATTCTATATTCCATTCAGGATAGGGAGATAATTTAATCTTAAATTAATAAGATGTCATGAAAAAAAAGAATAAAATAGTGAAATCTTTTTTTAAAAAAATAATTAAATGCTACTATTCTTTTCACAGTATTGCAGAACTGAAAGATTCTGGCACATGAGATTAAATTCCTCTCTGCATCTGTTCATCACCATCCAAATTCATTTATTTTTTCATACATAGAATCCTAACTTTCTACATCTAGGAGATATACTAACATTAAAGCATCACTTGTGAATACAAAAAAATGACAGATTGTTCTGCAATGAAAAAACATGGCTAGGGAAGAAATAAATTCTCACAGCTTTTGCAAGCTATAAACTTATGCAGTATTATGAGAATAAACTCCACTAAGCTTTATAGCCAAAGAATGTGTAGCCACATTGCTCCACAGCACACCTGATTTAATTAAATACATGACGATTGAAAGACCCAAGATTATGGATTTCAAAAATCTGTGCCTAACCACAGACTTCCAATATGATGGACCAACTTAGCAACAAATTAAAGGCAAACCTATGGGATCATCAGGACTTACAGTGGAGGTCTGGAATGTCTGGAAGTCATAGCCCTTCCACATATACAATCCAAAATATGAATCAGATATGTAGATGACACCTTTACCATAAAAAAGGACAAATTAGAGAACACACAAAAAACCATCAACATCTTTAAAGGAATCCAGTTTACTAGTGTAGTGCTACCCCTGAAAGGGCTGAGTCTGGGTACCTCTGTCTCTTTCCCCAGGAAATTAGATTCCCTATCAGTCACTGACCTGAAAAATCAAGGTCTCTCACTCTGCCCTCATCCTGGCCATTGGCCTCCTCTGGTTGCTCACCCAGGCACCTCCACTCGCTCATCTCAGTTTGTCTGCACTGTCCTATATATATCTGGTGCACCCTCTGGCCACTGGCTTGCCCAGTTGCCTGGATAAACTCACCTTTGCTATTTGCTGGTGCATCTGGTGCTTCTTCTGGTCACCGGCTTGCCTATTTGCCTACCAGCTTCTCTCTCTCTCTCTCCCCTAGTGCCTTCTGTACAGTCCCACCAAGCAGGACCCAGGTGGTGGGGTGGTAGCAGGGTGGGCCGATAAGCCTTTCTTCCCCTCTCTCCTCTTTCTTCCTTCCCAGCTCTGTATTGTATTCTCCCACCTCTCTCTCTCTCTATCTCCTCACCTCCTCCTCTGTCTCCTTCTCTGCTGGTCTCTGCTGTCTCTTTTCTCTTCATGCTGTTTCTCCGCTTTCTTCACTCTCTCTCACTCTCTGTCTCCCTTTCTTCTTCTCCTCTCTCCTCCTTTGTTCTTCCCCCATTTTCTACCAAACCTCCTCCTTTTATCCTCCTCTGTTCCATGCTGTCTCTTCCCCCCTAAATTCCAGGTAATTCCCTCTACCTGGTGGTCATCCTGGGATGTCCCACACAGCCACTGGCCACATGCCACATGCCATCCCTCAGGTTTCCACATCTGGTTAACATCCGAGTGCTTCTCCCCTTGGGACACCTGCAGCCATTTGCTGCCAAGCTGATCAGTGCTGATCAGCTGTGTGCCGCTGCCACCACCATTGTCCAGGCTCAGATGGAGCTCTGGCAAATGCTGCCAGTCCAGCCCACCCTGCTACACCCTCCATGACACTAGAGAAGAAAAAAACACTACCTTTCCTGATCATCAGAAAACATGATGGTTAATTAGAAACACAAGTGTATCACCAACACAAGAAAAGCTGTGTAATAACAATGAGCACAAACTCACTGCAGCAACTCTGAACAGCAGAAAAAGGACATAGAGCATCTATGCAACATCTTTCAACAAAATCCACCCAACTTTATCAAAAACTGCCTGACCACTCAACCCAACCAGTACAAGCCATAAAAAGAATAACACTGCCACACATCAAGAACATCTCAGAAACCACCAACAGACTCTTACAGCCACATGGAATCAGGGTAGCATACAAGCCAAGTAAAGCCCTTCCAAACATCCTAAGTAAAGTAAAAGATCCTGCAGCTCCAAAAGAAAAAAACATGAGTCATCTACAAACTGACTACAAACACTACATAGGACAAATAGGCAGAAGACTGGTGGAACACATCCATGACACCAACTAGCAGTCTGAAGATATGATGAAAACTCTTTAATTTCACAACATATGGACAGACTCAACCACAGTTTCAGTTGGGACACTGTGACCATTGTAGAACAAGCCAAGTCCAAAAATGCTAGGAAATTTCTAGAAGCTTGGCATTCTGATAAATTAGCCATCAATAAACATAGACATAAACAATATTTATATACTATGCAAAAGAGACAATGAACAAACCAAGAAAGGAACAAAATGAAAAAATAGACATAGAAAATAATTTCTATGATTTAATGAAAATAATCTTTAGATTTATATTTTACCACTTGAAACACATGAAATAAATGTGGAAGAAAAAAAATCTGCATGTTATTTTACAGTCAGTATGTTAGCTGAGTACATGAATTACATATAAGCAGATGATGAGATATTGTTACTGAGAAGCTAAATGACTTGCCATCATTATTAGATAACTTGATCTGAAAATCAATGTATCAAAGGCAGTTATATTTGAGAAAGAAAATGGACTGAACTGTTGCAAATTATATAAAAAAGAGGAGAAAAAATAGAGCAAGTATAGAACTGGGTTCTAAGTATACCATGTATAAGACAGTAATAAAGAAAAACAAATGGATCTTTGAACAATCCAAGGTACATTCAAGGTACAAGTGACAAGGGTCAAATTACCACACACAATAGCTGTTTTGAGAAATATATAAGGTTGGGAAAGGTAGAAGGAAAGAGAAGAGGATGCTTAGGAGCAAGCTAGATGGACTCCGTTACAATTGTGATAGGTGCACCTGTTGGACAACCTTAAGGACCAGTGGGGTGAGGGTAAGTTTTCTGGAGAAAATCTAGTTATGCTGACACTAATTTAGTGGCACATAATCAATTGACTGATTTTTAAACTCTGGCATATTTTGAATTTTATATCTTTGCAGTAACAATTTGATACAAATACAGAGAATGTTTGTCTTAACGCACACTCTTTATCTAAAGGGAGAATAGGTAGATACATATCAAGAACAATCTCTGAATATTTAAATATCTTTAGTTACTGAAATGTGAGTTTATTAAAATTACTGATATCATTAAACTATCACTAGGCATTATATTACTTACAACTCCCATATTCTGTAAAATATAAAAGTTAGCAAATATTTTGAATCTTGGCATACACCAGAAAATCCAGGCATATACCATGCTCTAGTGCTCCATCTCCTGGAATTTTTCCTCAAAAACAGAAGTGACATATGAGAGATCTGTTTCCTATTACTTACCTAAACTATAGTTAGTAAAATCTCTTTAGTGGAATCTCCTTGGTAGAATCTGCCTTCGAATCATAAAACCTAATGATCATCAGCTGTCCACTAGTGCCTCAACAGTGGGGTAGCTCATATAGAAAGAACAAATGACAATTAAATTGCAAAACAAGTTTGTGAAAAGGATTGTTAGGAAAAAGAAGAATGTTGTAAGGAGCCTCAAAAAGAACAAAAGACAATCTATACATCAGCATCTGGACACATGGTAGCAAGGATAATTTTCATGTACAGAAAAAATGTGGAATACAAAAGGAATGAAGTTGCTGGAAACTAATTTTGCTTTTTATTATTATTATCATCTCAGAGCTGAAATTTCTTAGTATTCCTTAAAAGTTTTGTTTGCCTTTAAAGTAAAGATAAAAATGAAACCAGAAACTTTTCTTCTGGGCTTAATGGAATAATACTTGGGGGGGGGGGGAATGGAACTCTAATCTTATATATGTCGATGGCAGCAACACTGTCGTATGCACAAAAATGGAAAGACATTTTGATTCCCACTATGGACGAATGGCTACAGAAGTTGATGGAGTTGGCAGAGATGGCTAAATTGACTGTTTTGATTAAAGAAAAGAATATAAGTACTTTTGTTTCAACAAAGACCACTTCTGGACTTTATGCTTGAGATGGAAAAAAATGAAACTTTGATTTTGAGTTTTACTGTTTAGATAGAATTGTTGTTATAGAAATGGCTAGTTTATACTATTATGGAAAAGTAAAAAGTTGAGCCTCGATGTTAATGCTTTATTCTACTGTAACAGAAATTAATGTCTTTTTTTCCTCCTTCTCCCCATCACCTTTCTTTCTTTTTCGCTTCCCTATTTGCTTTGTACTTTGTATTTTACTCTATAATCTAATAAAATGCATTTAAAAAGTGTTATTTGCCTAATTTTGTTTGCCCCAAAAGGACCAATAAGACTGGTAATAATATAATTTGCATAACATTTGAATTAGCCAGTTGTGCATGATTTAAAGGAAACTGGAATGAAAAATCATGAATTTATCCAAGGCAAAGTGATGAAGAACTGGGAGCTTAATTTTTTTTCTACTGTCACAGCACATATCAACCTCTTTTCTGCCATAAAGGTACATAGTTAAACAGCATGTAAATTTTGCAAACTTGCCTATAATTTTGTAAACTTTTTTCCTTACTGAGAATAAACTTCAGATCATTAGCCAACCTCACCACCTAGTGGTTTAGTGGAAATTATCAAGGCAACTTTAAAAAGCTAGACTTTACTGAGATAAATTCTTTAGTTACCCATAGTTTAACTGTGAATCTTGGTAGTACAACAAAGAAAATTATTTTATTCAGACTATTATTAGCTTTTACTTATGCATTTCTTGATGATTATAGGGCACATCTGGGAACATCTCCTTTTAGTGTATCAAGGGATTTATTGGATTGAATAGACGATATGGGCAAAGGAAAATAATGTGAAATGATTGGTCATGGAATGGGTTGTCTGAGTGGAGTAATAGTTTTCCCTTCTACCACAATACATTCAATATACCCAGTGGAAGTGAATGTCAGTACATTCAAGGCAGCTGAGATAAATCACTTCTGCATCTTTGCTGCCACATAATATGATGATACCCCTTTGTTTGAAAGAGAGGTTAAACATCATCAGCATTTCTTCTGATTTTCCTATCTGTTTATGAAGTCAGAGAGGAAAGCAGGATCCTCATAATTCTGCACACTTTACAGCGAAACCATAATTAGAGAGTTTCTGTTATTCCCATTTATCTATGAAATTTGTGTCTTTAAGCAAAATTCCAAAATGATTGTTTGCATTATTTTGCACTACTAGGATTTGTCACTGCACAAATTATGTAAAAAGCTGTAAATAAATAGGATTTTTATCTGGTAATTGTAGCCCAAAGCCCATTATATAGTCAGCTTAGCGTTTTAGTCCATAATGCACCACTTATTTTCCCATCTTAGATTTCTTGTTATAGGAAGCTTCTTTTGTATTGTGGATTCAATATAATCTGGGTTATCTATTTTGCCATTGGGGAATATAGTCAGGTTAAGAGTTGTTTCACATATTTTCTGACATGGCTGTCATTCTGATGTAAGATGGGGTTACTGAATGACCACCAGATGGCAATAAAGAGATATAGAAAGGTTTTGGGTTGTTTTTTTTGCTGTCATCTAGTAATCATCTACAATTTTGCAAAGTAGATTATTAGCCATTCTGAGAAAGTAAAAGTGTACTCACTTTTCCCTGTACACATTGTTGTTAGATCCAAAAATATATACATGTAAGCCTTTTATAAAGAGAAGAGATCCAGGTTTTGGTGAGAAGTTGAAGTTGTTCAGTATGTAATATATAAGCATATGCAGTGATGCCTTCTGTGCATTCTACAAATGTTTGCATCTCTAAAGAAGTTTGAGAAATTTTTTTCATCATTTTTGGAGCACAGCTGGTCAACAAACTGGTGGATTTTATTTAGAGAATTTTCAAATATATCTCTAATAATTTGCTCCTCCATCTTAACTGCCTCTTTGGTCAAAGAATAGCTTTTTCTTTATAAGTCTCTTAGGAATTGCTAGCAGTTCAGAAATTATAAAAATCAGAAGGTTTTAGCCACCCACAGCAAAGCGGACTAAGCTACAAGCTATTACAATAATAAACTAAACCACAGCTTTCAGTCTTTATGTTTCTCCATCAGTTTTTCTTTTTGTTTTTTTGCTCCACGTTTTTTATTTTGGCTTGCCTTAACAACCTTCTTCCTTTTTGTTTAACACTAAAGAAATCCCCCAAAAGTGCAAGTCTTCAATTTTGCAAAGTAGATTATTATTAGCCATACTGAGAAAGTAAAAGTGTACTCACTTTTTCCTCTGCACATTGTCGTTAGCTCCAAAACATATACATGTAAGCCTGTATAAAGTCTGTAATGTATGAGCATGTGCAATGATGCCTTCTGGGCATTTTCTGAAAACACTTCTACTTTTCTACCATTTTCGAAGGACATTTGATAATTTTATACTCTATTCTCAGTCTTTTGTAACTTATTACTTAGGGGCCCATTTTTAGGGCCATTCTAAAAATGCTTAAGCAGCCAACTACTTCTTCATCTGAGATAATGTACTGAGGAAATCGAGTGCATTTATTATTATAAAATTCAGCATCTTATATTTGAAAGTTTATCTTGAACAGATGTAAGCAGTATTTGGCATTTCTAATTTTTTGAACTGCAGCTCCCTGATCCCTCTTTAAAGGTTACACAGGGTGAGGTTACAATGGTCTAAAACAATGATCTAAAAATTTAGATTATGCCAGAATGTGTATTTTTGATATAGAGTGATTTGGAATTATTTGATTTGAAATGTTTCTATGGAAAACAAGTCTGGTTTGTACATTTAGTAAATAAGAATTGATTTATTTTCTATTAATTAAATGAATTTCCTGTTAATTGTATACTAATACCACAAGATTGAACGTTTAAAGGATTTCTAACTGCTTTGGGTGTTTTTTAACTTGGAAACTAAGCTAAAATATTTTAAACAAATAATAAAGAGGTTTTCTTCCCATGCCACTGAAAGTTCTTTTCCTGATATTGAGCTTCTTCCTATGGTGATACTTCTGCTGTCTTCTTTCTCTGGCAAACATTAGATTCCCACAAACTTTTGATTTCAGCTGATTTAGATCTGGCCTATAATATGTCTGATAAATAAATCCCGATTTATATTTTAGAAACAGAAGAACATTATTCTTTTTCTATTATCTGCACATCAACGCTCTGGGTGGCAGTATTGGTCTACTTCATAAATTTTCTTAGCATTTTATATTATAAGACAATAATTGGTAGATTATAATCTTCAAAGGAAGAGGAAGAAAAGGAAAAGAAGGAGAACAAGAATATTATTCAAGCATATAGGAATAAATTCATAGTTTGGGCCAGGTAATCAGGTATGTCTGTTGTGAACTGTCCACAATTGCACAAAGGATAGACATGTAAGTGTTTTAGATAAATGGTAGATAGATGATAGAAAGATAAGAGAGAGAGAGATCATTTTAAAGAAAATATCGCATATCTAATTTTTATCTCATAAAGACATCATAGTTTTGTTGGTTAATGGGGACATATTAAAATTTATTTATCTATTATAAATGATAATTTATAAATGATAATAATTTTAATAGGACAAATTGCAAAAAACTTCTTCAGAAATCTTTAATCTGAAGAATTTAAATGTTTAATAATTTTTGTGTTAATTTTGTTAACTGATGAATATATTGTACAACAATTAATGTTCCTTTTCTCATTAACTACAGTTGTTACCCAATTTATATTATTACAAATTTTAAAATGTCTTTCTTTATATTTCTTTTGCTTTTAAAAAGCTTTGTGCTAACTTATTTATTTATTTATTTTATTTGTTTGTTTGTTTGTTTTAATATACTTATAAGGTCTCCCAATTCAAACAATTTGCCTTTTGAGTGGTGTATAGGAGAAATACAAAACTTTAAATAATAAAAACAATCCTACTATGTAACAAGAAGCCACTACAATATGTAAATACAAAATGTAAAATGGTAACCATCACATAATGAACAACCAAAAAGGAGGACTTTTCTTAATGCCTAGGGGAAAGATTATAACAACTTCCCTAAAAGTGAAATGATGTTGAGTCCTTGGCATCTTACTGTTTTGTTCAAATACTACACATTCAGAAATAATCCAGTGTGTTTATCTATGTATCCAGTGCTTTTTTTTGTAAAAAAAAGAAAAAAAAGGTGCCGGAACTCACATCTTGTTAATCTTTTATTTATATAATTTTATTTATATATTTATTTATATAATTATATATATATATATATTCCGTTCTTAACATAAATTTAATTTATTGTCTTTAAGACAGGGATGTCAAACTCGCAATGTCATGTGACATGTTGTGACATATCACAACTTTTTTCCATTACCGGCAATGGGGTGGGCGTGGTTTCGCTATGATGCATCCGGCTGGCAGTTTGACACCCCTGATTTAAGGCAAATATTCATAGTAAATTCCAAAGTTTTGTCCAATTCTCATCCGGCAAATCTTTTTGACTCCTTTCCTTGCTGTTAGTATCTATGGCCAAATGTTGTCCTCTGAGTAACCACAGATCAATGTACTTTGAAGGATTGAAAAGTCTCAGAGGTGGTCTGATAAGTTTGATGAACAAAAGTGCTGAAATTGTCTTAGTCTTCAACAAAGCTCTTGTAGGGGGGGGCAATTAGATTCACATTCACTTGAAGAAATGGGAAGGGTATTCAGAGTCCATATCAAATGCAACAGTTTTTCTGGATATGTCTTTTCAAGAATGTATTCACGGAATCCACAAATCATTTCTCTTTCATTTAGTTGCAATCTGATTGACAAGTTTCTAATTTCCACTTCTCCAAATGTCAGTCGAGTATTAACATCTTCAGGCCAATGTTTTTGATCAAGTACGTGAGACCAATATGTCGTCTTTGCTATCAAGCAATCTTTTTTCAATTCTCTTTCAATTTTATATAAAATGTACTTGGGTCAATGGGAGGATCCTTTCTTGAATCTTTTTCATGAAGTAAAACTCCAAGAAAGTGAAGATCGCATACAGATGGTTTGTAATTTCACCCTTGGGACATTCTTACTAATGCTGCATCTTAAAGATTTGAGCCAAGTTTAATTCATAATTGCCTTTAATTTTTTCCATCTATTTTTGGCTTAGATAAAGTAATGCATCTTTCAGGCATTCCCCAAATAAACTAGAATTTGTCATGAGCATCTCCTTAAATACAAACAGCTCATAAGCTGGACTTACCTATATTAGCAACCACATTATTGATGGCTTGTATATAACATTTTAAAGATATGATCACATTGGTTCAAGTGAATGAGATGCTCCTATAACCCAAAATGCATGCTATTAATTCATCCCTGCCAAAATAGTTGGTAATTTTCATCAGACTTAGTTCATGATGAACTTAGAACACTAAGTTCTGTTTTATCAAATTAATCATGAAGACAGCATTTGTTGTTAGTTGCGAAGTCGTGTCCAACCCATCGCGATCCTATGGACGATGTTCCTCCAGGCCTTCCTGTCCCCTACCATCTTCTGGAGTCCATTAGTAGGCTGCCATAGGGGTGAAAAAACATAGTTCCCCCATGTTTATATACTGCAGGTGGTATAGTAAAGATGGAATATTATTTTTTGTCTACTTGGAAAATGATGTGTTGCACTTTAATAGACAACTTTTGCATATATAGTCTGACATATATTGAGTTCCTTTTGGAAGGACTAGCAGTGGGAGATAATAGATGTCTGTAATACAAGTGCATATGCTGCCTTCAACATATATGTGTTTAATTGATAGAGTCATGTTACTGACAAGATAATAAATTGCAAAGAAATTGTGTTATATATATATTCAACTTTTCCTTGATAATATAAACCTTTTTATTCAGTTGTTTCTTTTTTATTAACAAAGTTCATGAGGAGATTATAAACTTGTTTAAAAATTAAAAAGCTACACAATCCTTAAGCCCTCTGTCTTGGAACTGGGTTTTTCTGAAACCAATAACACTTAATCCATGTTTTGCCCGCAAACACAGCAGATTCCACCCAAGGGTTTCCCCTCACAGCTCTTTCTAAACCCAGAATCTATAGGAAATGCTAGGGCTATATTGGAGACCTTGCACAAAGTGCCGCCCTACCCTGTACTATTTTCAGGGAGCCATCTGAGCCTCTATGCAGAATTAAGCGCTCTCTTACTCACAAGGAGATGGTGTAGTTGGGCAGCAGGGTAGGGTGCAAAGTTCATGCCAACTTGCCTCCACTGCAGACAACTTTGATGCACAGCATTTGCCAGCCGGGTCCCTTGGCGCGCTCGGCGGTGCAGAGACAGCTGACAATGACCATGTCCGGGCAATTCCTATTGGCTTTCAAAACCCAACAGAGGGAGTAGCACAGCCTATGCAGGAGACAGCAATCATCCAGGCAGAGTTCTCTGAAAATTGAGTCAACAAAACAAGACATATTTCTGCTAATTTGAGATGTTTTGCTGCTCATCCAAACAGCTTCCTCAGTCTGAGCAAGTTGATTGGAATGTACCAAACTGAGAAGTGTGCAGCAATATGTCAATGAAGATTGTAATCTACTTGGATTACTGATAATCTTCATCAACATATTGCCATTATATTGTAATGTATCTAGTTAGTTGGTTAGTTTGTGTTATTTATAAAGCTGCCTTTCTCACAAGTTGTGATTGATACAAGTTGTGACTCTAGGTAGCATTTTATTTTGTGCCTGCAAATTAGTGTTGTCTCCTGACAATGGCCTGAGCCGCATACCACAATAAACAACAACAAAATAAAAGAATAAAAAAGGAAATAAATGCCTTACAAAAGCAAAACTAGTGTGTATGCATTTTTATTTTTTCATAGAAATCATCACCCTATATTATACTATAAAGGTAGAAGCAAGTGGGTTTTGTTTATATTAGCTTTAAATAACTTGTATATAACCTTGAATAACTTATATATAACTTATATATATCCCCCACCTCCACCCTTGGATATCTGGAATCCCTTTTTTTCCAAATATAGTGGTATCCCTGATGGATTAATTATCCTGATGTCACTCATGTTGAATTTTGGCAAATACACCAAACAGAGATGAAGAGCTCTCAGGAGCTTCCTTGCCCTACTGAAACATCCCTGTGGCAAAAACTGATATATTCATAGCATTGCCTAATTCACAGCAGACAGGACAAAGCAAGTTTTAAAGGTGATAGCTTAATGATAACATCTTTATTTTAATAATCATGAAAGTATCTCCCCTCTCAATGTCAGTGAGCAGATGAATCTCTAAGACTGCCAATTCCTCAGATACAGATATTTTTTTTTGGCAAGAGGGTGGTATTCCAGGCCCAGAAAAGAAAAAGAAAAAAAAAAAGTGGAAAGCACTGGATGCCCCATTTCCAATAGCAAAATCTTGACACTTTGATTTGTATATATGTATATACTAATTAATTACAGCTGCATAGATCAGCTGGAAAAATCTAGATAGCCACTAGATTTCAGAAAAGGGTTTTGTCTAGTGGTTGTTCAAAATAGGAGCGTGAAAATAAAGTCTTGAAGAGTGGTTAGAAATTGTAAAGTATGTTTCCCCCCCCCCCAGAGGAACAGTTGTATTACTCATGGAAGTTTATATTTATGAGCCTTGAAGATACTATGTGACTATTACTATGATTAGTAGCAATAGTAAAAGTATTAATAGTAATGGTACAAATATTTTAATGTCCTTTAATAATATCTATATATTTTTTAAAACATGTGACAATGAAAACAATAAACATAAGCAACAATACCGGTAGTAATACATTGAAAGCCCATAAAGTAAAAATATTGACAAGATTTTAAGTATCAGAAATATCATGCAAACTGGTAAAAGAGAATATTTGTTACTCAGGGTTGAACTGTGGAAGTCCTTCGTGCTCTCTGAGTTTGTTTGTTTTTTATTGTTTTTGGCAGACATTTCATTACCAAACTAGGTAACTAGCACTGACTCTGTTATGCAAGCTTCTCCCCAGAATCCACTAAATCAGCCATCAAATCATTTTCTTGAGGGAAGATTTCCACTTTTGAAGGCCACCAAAAAACTATCCTCATTTGCCTGGAAGCTTCTGACCTTCTTCAGATAAAAGAGGCAGCCTTGTATATCAGGATGGGTTGAACCAATACTGTGGTGGGTAAATTAGGGGAAGGATAGACCTGGAAATTAGCATATAATTAGTTCCCTTTATCAGTTGAATTCCAGATTCCTGCTGCCACTGGACATCTTGTTTTTACAAGTAGAAAGAACAAGAAAAATGGCATCCAGATGCAGTGAGGTTTACAGGGTTGTGACTGGGCAGCTATACACAAAAGGAGATGTCACAGGTGTTTTTTTTCACCTTTACCTAAAGCTGCTAATTAAAATAAAAGTTTCTCTCACAGGACTTTCTCTGGACTCTGAATAAATCCATTTGTACATCCTTATTCTATTGCAAACTTCAGCAAAATGCAGTGTTACAGAATCTAATTAACACACTGAAAGTCAATGGTTTCAAAGCTGACATAAGAAAAATTCAGGCTTTGCTCTCAAAGCCTAAAATCTTGTTCTTATGCAAGGACAAAAATAAAAAAAAAATTGTGTTTCCCTGAGGGCTACATAGTTCTCTTTGTTTATAATATTGGAAATTCGTTTAATTACTTTTACAAATGAGAAATGCAAGTCTAGATTAACCAATGTTTTGACTACTTAGCGTGTGGAACTGCCCTGCCCTTTGGTGGGTGGATTAATACACAGACATTGGTATGATGAAAATTATAAGGCAGCTACTAACAATAGAAAAAAAATTCTGATACTTACATTACTTAATTTAATTAATTAACTGCATTAAATTAAGGTGTTTGACATATACTAGATATAAAATTAGCTGCATGGGGAAAACATAGCCTAGGAAATTATTCAGAGAAACTTTCAAATCTAGACTAAAGGAACTTCTGGATGACCAGTTTGTCCATCTCCTAATTGTGTTGGGTATAGTTTAAAATGCAGCCAGGGTTGATTTGATCGATTATTTTTAATATTTCTAAATGTAATCTAAGCAAAGAGCCTAAGCATTTTTCCTGAACATCTGCAGGGAGCATGTCAAGATCTGCAAGATGGCAGGCACACACATACCAGAGACTGCTATTTAAAGAATCCTAGCCAGACAATTCTGGCCCTTTTGTTGCCATTTGTTGAGCATAGAAAATTGAAGCCCATCATTGCTTGCCAGAAAAGGCAAGCATTTTCTCAGAATATTCAACAGTATTCTGAAAACACTTAAATGAAATTGAATGTATAGCTACTTGAATCCCTTAAATAAGAATTCTCTGTTGTTCCATCTTTTATAATACCTTTTTTAATATTCAAAGTTAAAAATGCTTCTGGCTGTTATATAATAATAAAAATGTACCAGCTGAGTTATTTATTTATTTAACTCTTAAAAGATGTTGAGGCAGAGGTCACAGTTACATAGAAAAGCTGTGACAAAGAAAATCTGTGATTTCAGAATAAGACAATACCAAAGATGCCTTTAGTAATTCGTGTGTGCCATTTTGATCCTTCCTGATTTCTCTGAAGAGAAATTAGGGAAAAAACATTTAGACAACTAGATAATTTTTGTCATGACACCATTGATATAGTCATTACATTTGCTTTGTTCCCAAAGTATCTAGAAATTCAGCTTGATGGTAAAGAGAAATGACCTAATTTGTGCCCATCTTAAATTGATCCAGAAATATTATTATCCAAAAAGAAATAGATAAGTAGTTTGTTTCTGAAATAACATCTAATTCTTTTTATGAAAGATTTGATGATGCTAGTGTTCTGTTCTTCTAAAGAAGACATCGAGACGAGGCTGGTTCACAACAAGGATCTCTTTATTGAAGCACATTCACAGAACAGAAGCAAGAACAACAATGGCCACTGGCCTTTTATATCCCCTTGCAAGGGGATGCACATCCAATCATTGCAAGCCGTTCTCCCACCTTGCGCATGTGCGCAAGGCCGGAGACAGCCTGTCTGGGTCCCGGGCAGACACGTGGTCTGTCCGGGTCTCTGCAGCCTTCCTGCAGCCTTCCTGAGCCTTGCTGAATGACTCAGCAAGGCCCAGGACATAACACCCATCCCCCCTTGGATTAAACAATAACTAAGCATATACCTTACAAACAACAATATCATAGTATGCCTTTTGGCAAACTAAACCTTCAACCTTTGCCCTCGCAACCCATTACCTTCAGTTCCCTGCTATACACACGGACCTTCACATTTTGGCAATATTAACATTGCAGCACTACAAGTGTTATCCTCAGATGGCGAGGACTAGTAAACCTCCTGTACAGTAAACAGGGACCTTACATAATCCTTTAAATGCTTAGGAGGACCCTTAACCCATGTAGTTGTAGGTGTAGAGGTAGGTGTTGAATTAGAAATAGGTGCCTGGAGTGCCTGCTTCCGGGTTGCGCAAAACAAACCAGGACCTTGTCGCCCAGAAAACTCAGGGATTCCCCCTGACTGCTGACTGGCTGGATCCACCAAACCCAAACCAGAGTTCCTTGGTGGGGTTGAGTTCCCTGAGTCCATTGGGGGGGTGGCGTTCCCCAAAATTCCATTGTACTACTCTTGGGAGCACTGTCCCTCGAGCCCAAGACCAACAGCAGGAGTACCCTGAGTAGCTGATTTACGGCCATTTGCCCCTAGCCAGGGACCTCTACCAGAGTCAGGAGCCACCTCCATGCAAGACCCCCAGAGTCTATGCCAGAGTCAGGAGCCGCCTCCATGGCAAGACCCCCACCTGGAACATGTGGAGGAACATTTGGATAAGCGCCCTCTTGGAGAGACTGTGGTCCACAATCGTAATTGGGGTCCCCCTCCCCCCGAGAGCAGAGCCAGGAGCGGACACTTGGCCAGGAAGCCTCCAGCGTAATTGGTCAATGTGACGTCTAAGCACACGACCATCCTCCAAGGCCACTTCATAGGACAGTGGCCCAGAGACCTTGCATACCACAGCAGTTACCCAGAGATGTCCATGCCCATAGTTTCTGGCCCATACCAGATCACCCACTTGGAGTCTCCTAGGTGCCCGCGGCTCTGACACCTGTGAAGCCACCAGGTCTGGGTGCAACCTGTCCAGTTTTGTGATGAGTCTGCGACCCCAGCGTAGTTCAGCTGGGCTCTTTCCTGTAGCTGTGCAAGGTGTGGTGCAGTGTGCAAGGAGAAAATCGGCTAACCTGTGATGCCAGGGTCCTCAAGTGATTCTCTTTAATGCCTCCTTGGTGGTACGCACCATGCATTCAGCCTGACCGTTGGTGGCAGGGTGAAATGGAGCAGACATAGCATGCCGGATCATGTTGGCTTGAAGAAAAGCCTGAAACTCAGAAGAGGTAAATTGGGGACCATTGTCTGAGACAAGGACATCAGGAAGACCATGGGAAGCGAAAATTCCTCTTAGCACCTGGATGGTCCTGGCAGTAGTAGTGGAGGATACAGGAACAACCTCTAGCCACTTGGAATGGTTGTCCACAAGGAGAAGGAAGAATTGCCCCTGAAAGGGCCCAGCATAGTCAATGTGTACACGTGACCATGGAGTGAGTGTTTCCTCCCACCTATGTACAGGGGCATCTCAGGCCGTGACTGTTGGCACACTTGGCACCCCTGAACCTGGGCCTCGATATCCTTATCGAGTCCGGGCCACCAAAGATGGCTACGTGCAAGCGCCTTCATCCTCACAATTCCCGGATGTCCCTCATGCAGAGAGAGCAAGACTCTAGTCCTCAATGAGGCCGGGATGACTACCCTGCTACCCCACAGGATACACCCTTTGAAAGTGGAAAACTCATGCTTCCTACGCCAGAAACTTTGGAATTCTGTACCAGGACACGTGTCAGGCCATCCTGACAACACCCTTGTCAGCATGCGTGTAAGCGTGTGATCAGTGGCAGTTTCAGCAGCCACATCCCTAGCATTGAGGGGAGATTCAGGCAATTCCCGAAGGGAGAGAATGTGTACAGCAGGAGCAGGGTCTGCCAATATTTGCTTCAGAGGTAACCTACTAAGGCCATCAGCGTGGCCCATCTCTGTCCCTGGTTTGTGAACCAGGGTGTAGTCATAAGCTGACAAGAAAAATGACCATCTCAGCATTCTGGGGGAGATGATGTGTGGGGTTTGTTTGTTTGTTGTAAACAAACTCAGCAAGGGCTTGTGGTCAGTGTAGACCGTGAAATGGCGGCCATACAAGAAATCATGAAATTTCTTGATGCCTGATACTATTGCCAAGGCTTCTCTGTCAATCTGCGCATAATTACGCTCTGCAGATGAGAGAGTTCTGGAATAATAGGCCACAGGGACCTGAGTCCCATCAGCCTTGAGATGACTCAACACTGCTCCTACCCCATAAGGGGAGGCATCACATGCGATGCCCACAGGCAATTGCTCATTGAAATGAGCCAGTACCTCATTTGAAGATAGCAAGGCCTTGACTTCTTTGAAAGCCCTTTCATGGACGTTTGTCCATTTCCATGGAGTCTGCTTGTTCAAGAGCCGGTATAACGGCTCAGCCACTGCAGCCTTGTGGGGGAGAAATGAATGATAGAAATTTAGCAGGCCCAGAAAAGCCTGGAGTTCAGCTTTTGACTGGGGGCTTGGGGCCAGTTGAATGGCCTGAAATTTAGACTCTGCAGGGTGGATGCCTTCAGCATCAATACGAAAACCTAGAAATTTGGTGGATGTTACACCAATCTTACATTTGCCTTGCTGTAACTTCAGCCCAGCTTGGCGGAAATGCAGCAAGACAGCTCTCAGCCTTTCAGCCAAGTTCCCAGATGACTCTCCTGCAATGAGGACGTCATCAAAATAGGGGCAGACCCCAGGAATACCACGGAGCGTTCACTCCATCACCCCTTGGAAAATGCCAGGGACTACATTGACCCCAAACTGCAGCCTTTTTACCTTAAAAGCCCCTCTGTGAGTAACTATAGTTTGGGCCTCAGCTGTTGCCTCATCAACAGGTAACTGTTGGTATGCCTGAGCTAAATCAAGCTTAGCAAAGACATTTCCCCCCTTCAGTGAGGCCAGAATGTGGCTCACCACAGGAACTGGATATGCATGCTGCTGCAAGGCTTTGTTTAGTGTGCATTTATAGTCCGCACAAATTCGGACTTCACCATTGGCTTTTAATGGTGTTACTATGGGGGTTTCCCATGGACTAGAATCCACAGGTTCTAGAATGCCTTGCTGGAGCAGTTTGTCCAACTCAGCATGTATTTTACTTTTGGGGGCAAAAGGCACCCTCTTTGGTTTAACCCTGATGGGTGTGATGGCTGGATCTAACCTTAAAGCAATAGGAGGCCCCTTGTATGAGCCAAGCTCTGGGCTGAACACATCAGCAAACTCCTTACAGACTCCTGCAAGGCTGGCAGTTTGTAGATGGTTAAGGCCAATCACTTGGATACCAAGTGCCTCAAAACAATCGAGTCCGATAAGACTCGTGCGATCACCCCCAACTACCACCACATCTAACAACCCATCAAATTCCTTATGCTGTACTCTGAGCATGGCCTCCCCCTTCACACTGACTCAGGAATTCTGGAAGTCAGTGAGGATGAGATTGGAGGGCCTGAGTTTGACTCGTGAGCCACTCCTGGAACAAACCTTTTTTAAAGTGTCAGCAGAAATAATAGAAAGAGCGGACCCTGTGTCAAGCTCCATGGCCAGGGGAACTCCCTGCATCTTTACATCAATGCAAAACTTTTTCTTAAGGGGCCAGTGAACCCCAGTTTTGAATACCCCCCTCCGGGACGCGCAGAAACCCACCCTGTTCTGACTGAGGACCTTGGTACCTTTCAGAGGCAACTCTTCGGGGGACCTGTTTTTCTGGTGACCCAAACAGGCTGATGCGATGTGGCCTTGCCTGCCACAGCAGAACGAAAATGGCAGTCGGCTCTCCTGTGGCGACCCCCACAGCCGAAACACCAAAGGAATGCAGACGACTTTCCTCTGCGTTCTTGCAGTCTTCTCTCCGCTGACTGTTGAAGTCTGTCCACTTCTTCTTCCTCGGATTCTTCTTCGTATGCCTCTCGCACGACTTTCTGATGGACGGGAACTGCTTCTGGAGGGTTCTTGGTCGACCGCAAAGCCTTCACCATGCCGCCGGCTACTTCTTCAGCTGCAACTTCTCTCAGGGCATCTTGGAAGGAAACATTAGCTCTAGCAAATAACTTTTGTTGCATCTCACGGCTTCGCAATCCGCAAACGAGCTGATCTCGGAGCCTCTCTTCCAAGTCTTGGAACTCACATGGCCTAGCAGCCTGCCTCAGAGCTGCGATGAAATCTGCAGCTGATTCTCCCAGCCGCTGATCCTGCTGTTCGAATTGGTGCCTCCAAGCTATTACGGATAGCTTGGGCTCAAAATGCTCACGCAGTATTTTCTTCAAATCTGGATAGGCGATTGACTCCAGTGGTGCTGGGGCTACAAGGTTCTCAGCAATGTCAAAAGTCTCTTGCCCGCAGACACACAGCAAGGTAGCAGCTTTCAATCCGTCTTCTTGGACCTTGTTCACCCTGAAGTAATTCTCGACGCGAGCTGTGTAAGAGCTCCATCATTCTGGGTGCGGAGTATCGAACTCGACAAGACGGTCCAGCTTGGAGATCGTTGTGACCAATAGCCTCTTCGACATCTCTTGCTGCAAGGAAGGAGAAGGGGTCCCACGAAGCTAAGCCCACCTCCAGCGTCTTTGTACCGGCAGGCGGTTGCTTCTCCTGGACACCGTGCTTCTCTTCGCTTCAGGCCTTCAGGTGAGTTGGCCCTAGCTTCTTATTCTTTGGCTTCCTTTGCGGCGAATCCCACCTTCGTCGCCAATGTTCTGTTCTTCTAAAGAAGACATCGAGACGAGGCTGGTTCACAACAAGGATCTCTTTATTGAAGCACATTCACAGAACAGAAGCAAGAACAACAATGGCCACTGGCCTTTTATATCCCCTTGCAAGGGGATGCACATCCAATCATTGCAGGCCATTCTCCCGCCTTGCGCATGTGCACAAGGCTGGAGACAGCCAGTCTGGGTCCCGGGCAGACACGTGGTCTGTCCGGGTCTCTGCAGCCTTCCTGCAGCCTTCCTGAGCCTTGCTGAATGACTCAGCAAGGCCCAGGACATAACAGCTAGTTTGAATTTTTTTCATAATTAGCCTTTGAAGACAAGCTGATTATGTCAAAATTATAATTATCCTCTTTCTAACTTTTGCTTTTATGACTCAAACACAGGTTCACAAAAACATATTCTTGAATTATTATAAAATGCAATCTGCTTGCCAAGAATGAAGTGGCTGGAAAATTATTTCACCCATGTAACTTTGGTGACCTTGACCTTGAACTTAATTAGTAAAGGAGATACAAATTCATTCTAGCCTGGAAACATTTGCTAACCTCATGTTCGAAATTTTATTACTTGAACCAATAGTTTGTTTGCAGAATGATGAGAGTTTTCCTTATCATTGCACACAAATTTATCTTTCCTTCTAGAGACCTCTACCTGCTAGTTTGATGCGCAAATGTAGCAAAATCAATAAATAATTTGATGCTCTCTTCTCAAGCCTCTTCAAAAATTGCCATCAAAAAATGTTCACCTTGTTAAGCAACTGCAAGCATAACACATTCATCAACAGCAGTAAATTTGATGCTTCATGGGGATAGTTGGTGGCAATGTAAACATGCTAGAGTCTGCAGTCTCATTTTGTTTGTAATCAATGTCTGTTTGTAATCAATGAAGATAATAGATGGGTTTTGTTACAGATTACTAGAAATATTGACTTCGGTACATCTGTGAGAAATTATAATATGGTCTCAGCTTTCTTGTTTAACTGCTATAAGATCTGTCTTATGCCTTGTGAATGCTAATTGCCTTATGAATTATAGAGATAAAGGAAACGAAGGATTAAAAATAATTGAACCCACATTTTGAAATGAAGTATAAGATAGAGCAATTGGATAAACTAGACTCACAACTTCAACTAATTTTACCAATGGCATATGTAATAAGAATTAAACAGCTGTATAGCTATCCATTTGCTACCATCTGAACTGTAAATCTATTTTTAAATATAATTTGATATGCAAAGTATTTCTCTATTACTACTTATTTCTACACATCCCTAAGTGGTTTTCAATAATTCATAAAACAGTGCTACAATTAAAATAACGATAAATGTCACAGACCTAGGTGGAAGTTTGTAACTAAAGTCAGGCAACTGAAATTCTATAAAATGACCTCCAAATGTTCAGGACACTATATATGTATACTTTGAGTGTTCCAAATATGAAGTAAGACTTGACTAGTTTTAGCAGCATCATATTAAATATACTGGGCACTGTGATGTGGGGTTTCTTTTAATGATAGCATTGTTTTGTTTCTAATTATTTTCCAATAATCAATATGGTTCTGCATAGGATGCAAAAATTCAGATAATCATAAGTTGGCAGAAGTTCGGAAAAAACTTGTCCCCTCTGAAAAAATGCTGCTGCTTGAGAATCGTTCTCTCTCTCTCTCTCTCTCTCTCTCTCTCTCTCTCTCTCTCTCTCTCTCTCTCTCTCTCCCTCTCCCTTTCTCATATCTAAACAATGATAGGCTATTGCAACAAATAGCAAACAATTGTTGGATTTGTATGATATATAAGTGTAGTGGCAATGCATAAAACCATTGTTGTTACGAGGAGTTAGTGACATATATTAATTTCTCCTTCATACTAAGAAAACTCTAAAAGTTTAGAGCTCATTCTCAGCTACCCTGCTTGTTTTCCACACTTGCTTGCTGAACAAAAAATGGAAGTAGAATCTTCACACAGCTTCAAAGCTTTTCCTGATATGAAAGCCTTAGACTTTCAGTTCCCATCCCAGACTCATATGCCACTCAGTCAAGGTCAGGTCTTGTAGTTTCCTGACCATAACAGGATCATGAAGTCATGGTGCCAGATTTTGATAACAACAACAACAATAATAATAATAATAATAAACTATGGGATCTTCTGCATAAAATTTAGTATTAGGTGCTGTGAAAACTGGCCACTCTTGGGATATATCTACTGTCATTATTAAGGAGCTCTTGGTAGTTTATAAGAGATTTGGGTCTTACTTACTTACATGCTTTTATGTTTTGCTTTTAACTGTTTGCTGGAGTTAATAATATAGCTTAAAATCCTTTTATTTATTGGTGTGTTCATTGTTTCTGAATCTAAAAGAACAAATTGCCTGGGCACCTAATCACTACCCTCCTGATACTTGGCAAAACATTGAGCAACTTCTTCCAAATCGTTTCTGAAACATGCATAACCTAATTAGTCATTACAGTAGTCGGGACCATCCATGACCCAAATGCCAAGGATTGAGATTTGATGTTGAAAGGGGAGTTGAAAAGAAAGAAAAGTGGCTATATGACCACCAGCATGCTTTTTAAAAAAGTGAGAGAAAGAAAGAGAATTCATATGAATGGATTACATGTGTAGTTTTAAGCTTTTACTTTACAAGCAGGCAATGGAAAAACATGTGAGTATATTAGCATATTTCACACCCAAATATTGCTGATATTGCATACCTAATATTGGTTAGGTATTATAATTGTAAATATAATTAATACAATGTTGATATATTTGCTTTGCATGCTAGTCTATCCTGTTAATACTGAGCTTCAGAGTATATTTTAAAATGTAAATATAAAATTCTCTGCCAGTTTGGGTTCTGCTGAGTTTTAATATGCATTCAGTGCATGTATCTTATATTATTCCTGCTGTTAAGAATTCAGCAGCTTCCCTTTGTTGAAGCCAGCAATCTTAAACACAACTTTTAATAAAAAACATTTGTTGAGTTTTTAACTGCTTGAGGTTACTAATTAAATTGGCTAGAGATAAGATTAGAAAGACCAAAAACATTAATGGAAGTGATATGGTAATTGATTATAATATTAAACATTAGATTTTCTCTTGTCCTCTAATCTGTTAATTAAATTTATTGTTGAATAGAATATATATTTAAATTGAAAACTCTTTTTTAAAATAAAATAAAATAAAGGAGTACTTCAATGGGTCTTAACAATAATTTAGTCACTTTGTCAAAATAAAATGCAATACAATTTGCCTGCATGATCTGTTTTTGACAAACTCATGTTGGCTTCTGGTTATAACTTTGCTTGCCTCTAAGTCAGGGGTGTCAAATTGCCGGCCCATGGGCCGGACGTGTCACACGGAAGCCGTGCCCACCCCATTGCCAGCAATGGCAAAACTGTCCCGATATGTCGCGCAACGTCACTTGACATCGCGAGTTTGACATGTCTGCTCTAAGTGTTTGCAGATTCATTGTTTGATTATCTTTTACAAGAGTTTCTCAGATATTATGTATGAAATCATCTAGAAATTCAATGAGAAAGACAAATAACACACTATTTAGTATCTAAATAGGGGTCTAGATAGAAGTTTTCTACTCAACAAGGCAGAAATGCTTTACAGTGGAAGGAGCCACAGAAAATACACATGGCACTAAACTGTCAAAAGGAACAACATAGGGAGCCAGAATACACAGGCAAACAATTATCATTACTAAAAGTTTATAGGAAACAATAACATTGGTAAGTTGAAATTCTAAGCAGGTATGTCACTGCATCATCCCAAAATGGTCTGGATTAGAAAGGTGTTATGACATTTAAAAGTGACAATTAGCATGAAACTGAAACTACTCACATCATTTATTCAAAAGCTGATTGCTTACTGCAGACTATTTGCAACAAGAAAGACCATAAGTCTACAGCTTCACAAGTTTGTGGGCAGAACTACTATGTTACTATTGAACAGTCCATTCTGATACTTATTATCAATGAAAGCCATTGTGGCAACATTAGCAAGCAAGGAGGTTGTTTGGCTCTGCCAATTGATGATCAACGTTGGGATAGATATTCTCCTGATTCATGAGGCAATCTAAAGCCACAGGTGTATGGTGCAGACTAAAACAACTAACTCATTGACATAAGGCAGCACCTGCTGAAGAAAGATAAGAGTTCTAGTACTATGCTATCAAATACTACCAGAGCAGACCTGCTGAAGATCCCGTAGATCAAGAATTTCTGACTGACGGGATTCACTCAGAGCCTTCAGAACAGCCTTCTGCTGTAGTGCCAGCCCTCTGGAACTTCCTGCCCAAGCTCTGAAATGAAGTCCAATAGCCACCTAGGGCTATTGGACTAATTAGCTGACCCCACCTTCTCTCTGCACTTCCTGCTCCCCCTCCACTCATCTTTAATTTCATATTATTGTCTTTCCATTCTTTATTGTTTCATTCCTTTGCCATAAATTTAAATAAATAAATAAAAAATAGAAGACATCAAGATGAAGTCTCCTGAGTAAACCCATCCTTGAAGTCAGCATAGCAATCATAACATAAAAATTATATTTGGTGAATGATCCACAAACTGTTGAAAAGGTATGTGGGAGTAGCAGCAGCAGGTAAACTTTTGTGCATCAATATTAAAAGGAGTTAATCTTTAGTTGGAATAAATCCCAGGAAGGGAAAAACTCAAGGAGGAATATCTCCCAGTAACCTTGGATATATGAGCTGTAACATCAATCCTGAGCTTCCTCATGCCTCTTTCCAGCAGCCTCTGAAAATGTAAGTTCTCTCTATGCAACCTCTGGAATGAAGCTAAGCCAATAAATATAGCTTTTTTTTGCTCTAAACTACATCTGAGTGCAATTAAAAGTAAATCCAGAACTAGGCTGTTAAGAAGGCTGAGCTTGGAGTAACAACTCACTTTAGGAAAGTTCCATTTCATTTAACTGGGGTTTGAGTAAAAATAAAAGTTGAGAAGCCAGTGCATATGGACAGAAGCTGCTGTCATACCACAGAGAGAAAGCTGCATCCTATCTTCAGAAGCAGAGTGTTGTTTAATGGTATCCCTTGGAAGGATTTTTTTCTCAGAAATTGATCAAGAGAAAGTTCCTTTTGAATATTTTCCCAGCCTTAATAGCCTTAGTCTTTGTTGGTTTTTAAGTGATATATTAAACATTTCCTCCAAATCATAGTTAATACAGGACATATGACTATTCTTCAGTACTTTCATTTGAATTCTATCTATCTATCTATCTATCTATCTATCTATCTATCTATCTATCTATCTATCTATCTATCTATCTATCTATCATCTATCTATCTATCTATCTATCTATCTATCTATCTATCTATC